>CAHIKZ030000732.1:742500-762395 GCA_903632075.3 Acanthosepion pharaonis | reverse complement strand
AAGCGGTAGGAGACTATTAGGGCGAAAGTTAAAACGGTCATAATGTTCTACTGAGTGGAACAACGAAGAAAAACTTCCAACAAGCTGAAAATCAGGAACCATAGTTGTAGAATTTGGAGAAATCTGGAACCAGATCAGGAGACCATTTTCTTTAGGACGACGTCTGGGATTTCGTCACTTCCAATTGCTTTATGAGAAACTAATTTAGAAATGATGTCCGAGACCAGTGAAGGGCTTATGCGCATATCACTCAGGAGATCCTCTGTTCTAGAGGGGAAAGTGAGCCGTGGCTACTCCAAATTAGTCGAGTGATGAGTTGCAAGTGAATTTCCGAGAAAGGTATCTACTGTAGATATCAGGACTTAGAATTGATTGAATAGGGGAGTGATTTAGGGTTTTCTGTTTGTTCAGCACACTCTTACTAAGCGGGCAATAATCTCTGGAAACGAACTTGAGGTTGCTCTACGTTATTTCATTCTATCAGCAAACAGTAAATTGGTTTCCTTGAGAAGAATTTTATAGTTAACATGTAATCAGTCTTTGCGTAAAATGATAATGGTATTGTTTTTATCAGTACCCACTCACTCCCACAAAGGCGTGCATAAATACGCACACACGCACACGCGCGCACAGGCATACACACACACTCAGAAACACACAGACATACAAACACACACACACACATATATATATCACTTGAGAAATTGTATAAAAAATAAATCAAAGTACTTTGTCTGTCGTATTTAATGAAATGTGCATGAAAGAAGAATTGCTGCGTAAATACACAAATTTTAAATACATACATACATATATATGTGTTTGTGTATTTGTTTTTGTGTGTGTATTTACGTGTGTTTGTGTATGCGTGTGTCTTTAAGATGTTTATTTCTGTAAATATACTTACAATTTTGTTACAATGGAGAAGTGGACGTGGGGTGAGGCTGGTCAACACTGACTATCCTAAAACTAGCTAAACTAATTCAGAATCCATTCATTCATTCCAATTTATTCCACAAGTACTCATTCATCATCATTTGATCCAACATATAGCACAGTACCGCATATTCACAGCGATCCTGCTAAAATACTCTTGAGATAATATATTGATAATATAAAAATTGTTTGATTTAAAAAATATTATATTAAAATATTTGCCATGAAATGAGTAGGGAAGGGATAAACCCAAGAAAGTTCATAATTTTCAGCTAAAAATTTAAAAAAATAAAAAAAATAAAATATGTTAGTAAGACAAACCCAGATAACTGTAAAAGGGGCCACCATTTTCTGCCGTTAAGTAAAATCAATCAGATCACTCGCTAGAAGAGGGGAGGAGCATGTCAATGGCTGATCTAGTCAAAATAAAAACAGGACAAAAACCAAATAAGCAAGGTTGGGAATTTTGACTTTGATCGCGACAAAAGAAACTGCCGGGTGCATGACGGGAACAGTAATTACTCACAACTTAACTAGATAAAAAATGATTCTAGCCTAACCAGGGTTTATGAGGAAGCGCCCAGTTGTGACTAAAGCAGACTAAAAAATGTACATCAAATCTGGACACGTTCACGCGAACCACGGTCGCGACTTTCACACACAATTTCGCTGAAATCTGCGGATATCAAACGATTTCTATCAGCTCTAATCTTCATCCAGAGCTGATACCCAAAGAATCCAACCAGATCCTGATGAGAATAATGTTTGTTTCATAATATACTTTCCATACGTGTCGTCCATACTTCCAGGATAAGCAGTGTCAGAAATATCTTTCTTTTCACCCGAGAACATTTTCTCACAAGATGTTCGGGATCAATACAAGCAGTCAACTCGCCGAATGGGAATACATGAGGACTGTGTTAGAAGGCGTGCACTGACATTTTTTGTAACTCAAGATCACAAAGATGATAATCGGGCATATCATGAAAGTTTACATTACTTTTCGGAGTTTTCTATTGTATCAATGAAAACCTGGCAATGAAGTCCATTTAAGAGAAGGAAATTTTAAACTATCATTTAAAACATCTGCTGTCTAAATGGATATAAGCAATGGAAGTAAAATTGAAATAAAAATGGATATATAAGCATTAAAAGTCAACACGCAGAGGCGACAGGCTTGTTTCATGCTAGACGCAATCGCCAGGCGGCCTAATGTATGAACAGCCTATCGCCTCTGTGTGTTGACTTCATTGTTGCTACATTTCAGACCATTTTCTGGTTTTTATGTAAAATTTTATTATGGATAATCCAATCTCGTATGTGTGATTTCGGATTTCAAATGCCATTATCCAGAATTTAATTTTTGTGTTGTTAGTTTTAAGCATATGTGAATGTTTTAGCGTCTTGTAACTTTCGAGTATCGATCTTCACATATTTCTTACAGTCAAGTTGATTGATGCAATCCTAGAGAAAGCCACATTAATGTGTTAACTATTCTCTAATAAAATTCCCTACTGTGCCATGAAAGCTGTTATAGTGGAACACACCTATTCTATAGTTAATAGACTCCTCCACCTATAATAAATAGGAGTAGTAAGAGTAACAATTGAGTCGGCTCAGTGGTTCGGTCAGTCAGTCGATGCCGGACGACCGTTAGTCGGATACTAAAGTATCAGCGACCACAAATAGATTTCTCTGCGTCATTACCTATTATATGAAGTTCCTAACGTTTTAGGACCGACTTAGTACAAATACAATCCTCCACTGTGAAATCACTCCATAACTAAAGCACACTGCACTTTATATATATATCAACATGAATTCACATATGATTTTTTACAATGATAGTCACCCTGTACAAGTCCGGAGAACCCCTCACTCTAGAGGGTTAAATGTAGAGGCACATATTATGCGGTATATGGAGAAGATGACTGGAAACCTAAGACTTTAACATAGTAAGATTTTAGTGATCGAGAAAGAGTCCTGTTCAGTGTTAGTTCCAAAAAACAGCAATTCAATGCTTCAAGAATGGTGAGACGTGAGATTATAGAACGCTTTATGGAATGGTTGTTTTCTTAAATATCCTGAACAGATCTAAACTCTCATATCGATGCCATGCATACCGTCCAACTTGTTCCAAAATAGGTAATCTATCATCATTATACAACCTTGTTCTCAAATCAATGTCTAAAACGGGCGTCATCGAATAAAGCCTGTTGGATTACAATCATTCGTCGCATATCTTAGAATGGCGTTACAGAATTGCAAATAAATATCTTCACCGAATAGCGTCAATGGTATCACTTGACAACTATGAACATGAACAAATATTAATAGATCAATTTTTACCGTGGTGTTAACTTTGTAGAATACCCGGAGGAAACTCGAGTTAGCAGGTTACAGTTTAAGAGGTACAGGTTATTCGGATATATGCGGAATATAACAGTTAGTCTTAGACTAGATCAGGTTAAGATTGTAGTGACCGGGGACGCAGCCCCTTCAGAGCCGATTCCACAAGTCAATGGTTCGTATGGAAGCAGTTACTTAAGTGGAAATTATGTCTCACCAGATGTGAAAGGAATGAAGTCGATTCGATACAATGTGTGTAACATGGAGAGTAGTAGCCGTGAAAGTTAGGACTGATGGACCTAACGAGTGTAATTCATCTGAACACTCTCCATTTGAATACCAATAGAGCAGTGAGAGGCCTATAGCGTCTCGTCTGTGAGAAAGAGGGTGTGGTGTAGAAAACAATTTATCCACAATAACGTGAAGATGAATTTCGGAAGTGGAAAGTAAAGGCTGGTAGCACCCGTCCATATATGGCAGCTGTACTCCATTGTCTGTCTGATCTGTCTCTTATAAATGTGGAGAATAGCAGAAATGAAGTATTTGCTGGAGCGGTACAGGAAACTGACCATTTCTCCCGGCATCTTTGGAAATTTATCACATGTACGAGTTCTACTTGAGGTCTGGGTTGAGTTAAATCCCAATAGACTCTAGACAATAAGTATCAGAGGGAACATCCATTAATCACGATTGCTAAAAATTCTGCGTCCAATAGGCGATGGGGCAAGGAAAATAGTTTGGTATTTAAGGCATTGAATATGATCAGTCAGTTTTTCCTCGCTGCTCTGCTAAAGGAGAGATCAGTGCCAAGCTCAGGTCCTCGACGATTTGGGAGGTGAACCCATGTAACCCTAAGAGAAAACGTAATCAAGATGCTGACTTTTCACAATGCATTAAGCAATGATTCTCATAGAAAATCCCTACAATTTCTTGAACGAACGTTAATATTTCGTGGACTTAAGAACTTCTTTTATAAAAAAAAAATGATTTGAGAGAAGAATTTCAGAAATTTAGAACGAAACTAATGCTAAGTCTTCCATTAAGTAATGCCAATTATTTTCTTATAAGTGAACTGCTTATATCCTGTTTACTATTATAATTTCTATCGAATATATATATATATATATTATATCACTCCTGAACTTACTTGCTCATGCATTTGAAATAATATCCTTCATTATACGAAGGTTTTTCAGGTTATCACCTGGGGAATTTGAAGTAGGCGGTATATTTCAAATTATAGTTGCTTCTGTATCGTCCGCCTCGCGCTAATATACTTGCAAAAGACATATATCCTTTCCTCCAACTATGGCTTAAGTATCAAAATAGATTAGACTCTCATGTCTTGGCCTGCAGCCAAACTAGATTGTAAATACTGAATTCAAACCAGAGGAGACTCATTTCGTTTTTTTTTATACAATGCATGCCATTTGTCTATGATCAATTCTTCCTAGAATTGGCTGGCTCTCTACACGTGTTCACTGCAATCATCAAATTATCTGGGATTTTCAGCTTTTAACTGAATTGGTGTCCTCTCATAATTGTAGAGAGAGTCTATATGTCAATCCAAACAGAAGTATACCCTTTCTTATACCACACAACTTTTAACAATGTATGTGATGACTATCAGTGATGTTCAGATATTTGGGACGCTATGGTCTTTTAAAAGAATCCTTATTGGATAACTCTTCGAAAAGTGGCAAATATAGATAATAGTATTCTTTGCGAAGAATTTTGGCTCAATTCGATGAAATCTACTATTAAGCATTGCGTATTTCCAGTAATAGAATAGAAAGCAATTCAGAGAATCTATCCTTGAGATGGTCTGGAATGCTTGGAAAATATCAATTCCGTCCAGAAGAATAGATATTCTTTCTTCCGAAATTATATCTGCCCATGCTCGCTGATACATATTGGAGAAAAACAGCACGATTTTCATGGGAGATAGGGAATCGTGATATATAGGACAAACAAAGCCTGCATAAGAAGTGTTTAAAATTATAAAGCGATAAGACGAGGTAAGTAATCTCATGATATGAATCCAATAGAAAATAGCTGAGCTAAAATCATAGCGACATGCAGAGCCCCTTCAAATCTCATTCCCCCAAATTTTATTTGTTTCGCGTTTTGAATGCTGGCTGTTTTCATATCCCATAGGCAATTAGAGCAGATCTAATCAAATACCTTGAAGAGCAAAGTATATCATAAATATGTTGATGTCTAATCAAGATAATTCAAATGGGTGATATAATATATTAATGAATTACAGAGAATTTTGAATACATATTCTTGAATAGATGCATAGATATTCATTACACGGTATCATTTACAACCATTGTCATAAAGCAATGTAATTCGGCATCAAAAATATTCATCTTCCGCGGACTTGTCAAACCGGGTCTCAGTTTTCAGTTGCTCGTCCAATAAGAAAACATATAATGTTCAAATATTTTACGAAATTAATATTGTTTAATTCCTAAGAAACATGACATACAAAATCTAATCGAATACTAAGAAACAATAAAACATCGTTAGAAAGATAGTAATTTATATGAATTGCTATGTATAAATTATCATCCGATATGACAGGGAATGCAGGTCGTTGTAGTTCTACTGAATAATGTGGATAACACCAAGAAAATAAACTATTCATTAATGAGGATGTTTTAAGGAAAATTGAATGATAAATGGCAACGTACTTTTTTTTAAGCATTTCACTCCTAGCAAGGCGGGAAGCCACTAGCACACAAGGGGTTACAGAGGATTTGGAGAGAAAGCAGATAGGAGTGATAGATGAAAGGATGAGGAGAGGGATAGTGGATAGATCAAGGCAACTGGAGATGTCGTGAAAATCCAGTGACACATAATGAGGAAAGATGTCTTGAAGAATTTCACAGTAGCAGCACATACTGAATGCCAGAGTTGAGATATGGAAACAGTCTTCATTTCTTATGTACGATGTCCCTTCAGGCAGTAGGCGATAATTTTCCTCCACATCTTCCTATCCTATTTAGCTCCTAATAAGTTTGGTGGTTATTTTATTTCTCCCAAACCCTGTCCTGTCATAGATTTAGTCAAGCCCATTACGTATGCTACGCCCTGTTTTCCTGTGTCCCTCTTTTCTCAATCTATACAAAAGATAGATTATCCAAACGCCACTTTGCCCCAGAAATGTAACTGTTTCTTCTTGATGGTAAATATAAGTTTCCATTTTGTTTCCATTCCTTTCAAAACCTCGTTGTTACTCACACGTTCGGCTCCTGGTTTTCCCAGCATCTTTTTGTAGAACCAGTCTCTTCTTCATCAGGTTGAGGAGATTGTCCAACCTTTGCTGCCACACAAAGAGGAGAGATATCACGTAACTGTCCACCACTGTTCTATTTGGCTCTAACGAAATTTCCCTGTCTCTTAATACTCTGCTTAGGTTTTTGATTGCATCTTTGGTCATCCCAATATGTCATCGGATCTCAGTGTCACGCTTTCCGTCCTCTGATACAACAATTCCCAGATATTTAAATTTCCGTACCTGTTTTTAGTATCTCCCACCTACCCGATCTAATTAGCTAAAGTGGATGGCAGAACAGGGAATGCGGGGTGTTAGAGTTGGATGGTTTTGCATTAGGTACATACGTATGATCAGTTCTATAGACGCATTTAATTGTGTTAAGTGTATTGATTTTCTAAGCGTAGATTAGATGTGGCACAACGCCGAAATTATGGGGCACCCAGTGAGGATCGAACTCACTACTCAGTCGTAATTCTTCTAGCAAGACAAGCTTGCTAACCATTACTCCGCCTCGAGGTGCGCGAACTGTGTTAAGTGTATTTCAGATCTCGTTGCTACCACAGTGAACGGGAAAGATAAACAAGACATTTTTGTCTTCAGCATAGAAACATGGAAGAAAATGTCACACACGTACAAGTAGAGATTACGAGTACGGATTTAATAAAGTGCGATCAAACACGTTGTGACCTACAAGCAACGACAAAACCGTATGCTGCCAGCAAAATTTTCAAATTATAGCCTTGATTCAATGATTAGAGAACGCAATGATTTCTAGCTTAAGCGTAATTTAACTCAATGTGTATTATTGACAATATATTTTCACGCGAGATCATAATGCTGATTCTATTATATTAACGCGGGATTTGATAAAACGAAGCTATAAATCTCCGAACTTAATGGAACAAAATAACAGCAGTCTTATTCTCGATTATTAGGCCATTAATCGCTACTCCATCTACAGTATATTTGTGTTCAAATTCTTACGAATTTTCATCATTCTTGGAAGATATTCTGTTATCACAAAGTGGGATATTTAATAACAAAAAATGATATAAACAAAAAGCAGAGGAAATAGAACCTAAATGAAATCGGATAGAATAAATACACAAAACACGTATTATTGTTTTAATTCAAAATTCCCATCGTCTTCCATTCGTGCGAATGTACAAGCATATCAACATAAACAATAGTCGAATAAAGACCTAAAGGGCAAAATGCGTCAGAAAACTGTTTCCACATTTTCTTATTTCTTCTTCTCATTTTCTCCATATATATATATATATATATATATATATATATATATATAAGAAATGGACAAGGTCCGACAATTTATTTATTAAAGGCATTTTTATGTTTAACGTTGTTATTTATAGATACAAGTATTTAAGCAAATGCTCGGTTTATGATAAACAGTATTAAATAACATTTACCGGCCTGAATGGCCGAGAAATTTTCATAGAAAATATTCGTTCTTTGACAGGATTCGAACCTGCATCCTATACGGAACCGTCATATACGCTGACGTGTTTACATTCGATACGCCAGAGCAGTTATGAATGTACGAGATTCATGGAAGATTGAAGTTTATAAACAGTAAATTCGACCTTGTCTACCGTAAGGTTCTTTGTAGCCTAGAGGTAAGGCACGTCAGCGTATATGACAGTTCCGTATAGGATGCAGGTTCGAATCCTGTCAAAGAACGAATATTTTCTATGAAAATTTCTCGGACATTCAGGCCGGTAAATGTTATTTAATACTGTTTATCATAAACAGAGCATTTGCTTAAATACTTGTATCTATAAATAACAACGTTATATATATATATATATATATATATATATATATATATATATATATATATATATATATCATTTATCTTATATATCTTTATACGACACCTTGTAATATGGCACACGAAATAGTTTCGTGAACGCTAGCTTCATCGAATCGGAAACAAGCGTCTTTGAAAAAGTGTCCAGTTCTTTCGAATCGTAGCAAAGCGAAAGAAAAAGAAAATTAAGCGGTGATATAACCGAAGAACCGCCAAAGACTAGCGCTTCATCATCTACAATTCAATGGTCAAATCAATAGTCCTTCAGATGCCGTGTATAAGCAGACAGAAATTAAAACTCCGATGTGATGAGCGGATAGCTATTTTGTCCGACAACACCGGTAGTCCCATATGATTTGATCAAAGTGCTTTTTGAAGATCAAAAAAAAATAGGAGGTTCTCAGGCTCATCGTCGAGAACAATTTTTAACGATGACAAGAAGGAAAATATAACGAAGAACACGAAGGGTCCACAAAGTGTCCGCACACATTTCAAATTCTTTCTATGATTCCCGAGCAAGAAAGCAAATATAGACACTCCAACTACTCATCGCGTAATCACAGGATCAATTCAACCTTCATTGATGTGGTAAAACCCTGGATATATGTAATGTTTCAAAGATGGCCGGAGCAGCATGTATCACATAGTTCTAATATCTAAGAAATACCTCGACAGAGATTTGTCACAAGAATGTCACCGACACCATGCATGGAACTTATGAATTTCTTTTATAAATTCGCCTTGAATTCTGTCTGTACATACATTGAGTGAAATATCTATTCCACAACCTCTTGTTGAATAACTTGGGAATGATGACAAAATCGAACTACAAATATTTATCTAGGCATGTATTTGTTTCCGAGTATGTACCCTGGAAGCAAAGGCCAGCGTTATTGGACAGTTATACTGTTTCTAAGTATAACATGTATACATATACTGGAAAACGTATTTCAGGTAGAGAAATAGGGGGAGAGAGAAAGAAATAGAAAATGCGTAAACCCTAGTAAATATGTTTAGAATTAATTCAAATGTGATACTGCAAGAAATGAAGCATATGAAGGCGCTAATTTCTAAATTCCGGGAGAAATATTGTCTTGATTTAATCGGCCATTAATTTTTGGGAAAGTACAGAACATAAAGAATGGAGCGTATGTATATATAAGTGGACTCACCAAGTGGTGAAAATCTGTTTGATTGTTCAACATAATCTTTATGCCCGGAAAATTACGTTCAAGTATTAAAAACAGACTTGCGCCACTCTGTGCTGTCCTTAGTGTTCACTTATATATATATATATATATATATATATATATATATATATATTATGGCAAAAAAGAAAAAAAGCAATTTATGATTAAATTTTGCCCTCATCAAAATATCCTCTTTTAGCATTATTACTGCAGCACCAATTTTTGGCATTCATTGCAAAAGTTTCTCTAAGTAAATGTTTGATAATTTATTCCATTCTTTTTTCAATGGCTCTGAGATCGTTATCATTTTTTTTTCATTGTTCTATCAAATTCATCTCATGCTAATGCTGGGTGGTGGTTTCAGTCTTTTGAAGTGTATTGCAGTGTAGTCTATATATATATATATATATATATATATATATATATATATATATATACAGAGAGAGACAGACAGACAGAGAGATAGACAGACAGAGACACAGATAGATAGATAGATAGATAGATAGATAGATAGATAGATAGATAGATATAACGAGGTAATTCAAAAATTAACCACACTTACGCCATAACATGTATTTAGGGGTGTCACACCGCCGTATTATAATGCATTCTTATAGCATCATTGTGGTTACTTGGTCGAAGTTTAAGTTTGATCGAGCCATATTTTTTTCTGTTAGGTGTAAACATGGCCACTCCGCTAACAATGTCCATCAAGGAGGAACAAGAAGAAGTGATCCGAATCTGCAGAGAACATGCTACCTCATTGATTATAAATCACTGGACCGATATTAGCATCTCTCAACCTTGCTGAATGCTCTCGTCAAGGGTGAATGTTAACGAGAGTCTTGATCCATCTTAGTGCGTCACAGTTGTCCGGTCAATTTTAAATATCCTTTTCCACTCATATCCACTTCTACGTGATAGTGCATTGTAGCTATATTCTGTTAAAAGCCTCCGATGAATTTCACTTAAATGCCACCGACAAAATTCACCTGCTGACAGAACTTTAGTTCTGATCACTGCTCTTTGTCTTTCCCTAGTGCACACTGTTAGCGGAGTGGCCGTGTGTACACTGTAACAAAAGCAAGAATACTGGCATGAATCATGCTCAAACATCGATTACATAGCCACACAATTACCTACTATAAGCACGCATGGGCAGAAGACAGTGTGAAAAATCTAAAGATATGTTGAGACTAACGTGAATATAATTTTTGACATAACCTATTATATTATACTACAGCTGATATCTGCTTAGACAACACTCCCAGCGAGGTAAATAATGTGTTCAATTCGACATTCCAAACCCCTGAAGAACACCGGAGTGTACCGAAACGTTGTGATAAATATAGCAACAAAGATGAGGATGATAGAACAATGTAAATAGTGTCCATAATACAATAATAATGATATAGACAGATACAAGAGAATCTAGCACATGGAGACATCAAAATTTCAAGTTGTGTTTGGAACAATGGATTTGATCCGAAACGGTTATGTTAGACACGTTGAAGGTATTCCTGGCAGCCAATGCCTTAAAGAAATGCAAAGCATCTTACGGCTGACAAATTCGGAAGGGCTTTATCAATGTAAAAATGTGTGATGTTTTGTGGGGGGGATTTGTTTGTTTGTTTTTTTTTTTTTTAAATTATGCACAAACCACCTCAATCCCGATCGTTTAAATAGTCACGATCGTATTATTGCGAATTCCGAATACAACCTTAGAACTAAAGCGAATCTTTCCGTTAGCGAGCTCGCCACCCACCCGGCAAAACTACCAGCGTGCTCAGTCTTGTAACACCCAGTCATTAGTCGCTATTTCCTCCACAATAAATGCGTAGGAATCGCGTTCGTATTTCTTTGCTGCTGCTGCTGCTACTATTACTACTCCTAACATTACTACTACTAATAATATATTATTAATATAATATTACTTTTAGTAATAGTAATAATACTAATATTTCACACTGCCGTAATATAGAGTCCTTATGCGTTTTGTATAAATATTTCATGTCAAATGGTCTGATGAACTTTTCTCTATAATCTAGACACAATTAATTCAAGTGCGGTATTAGATTGACGGAAAGATCTCATAATTTTACAGTCAAAAGGGCTAGAAGTAACCGCCATTGTTACGCTAACATTTTATTTTCTCACTTTTCTAGCTTGTGGTGCTCTCTTCCGGATTCTTGCTTCCAGCAAATTTTCATCATCAAAAAATTATCTACAACGTTAATTGTTATTTTCTGTCCTCTTAATTGTGTTGTTGTTGGCAATAATAATTATACGTTCTTTTTTTTTTTTTTTTTTTTACTCAATAAAACCCTCTCTGTTAACGACTTTTTGCCTTGCTTGTGGTGAAAGGATTTAAAAATATTTTGTTTTCGATGTTTTGCAAGGAGGATAAGCTTTAATCTGAAATTATATGTTGGAAAATTATAGCTAGTGAAACAGAATGTAACAATCTTAAGACAGTTTGAGCTGTGCTAAACAAAAAAAAAATTAAATAACAGATTCCATGTATGAACATTGAAATATAATTAAATACCAATAGAATAGATTTGCGAATACACAAAAAATAATATGTAATTTGGATTGACCAACAAGAAAATACTTTTATGTATTTGTGTTACAAATATAAATCATAACAAAGATGTAGATTATTACGGAGATTGGGTAAAATCATAAAAGCAACCGAACTACCATATGTAAGTAAACATAAAATAAAGAATGATTAAGTTATCTTGACAAGGGCATGTGAACTGGTTTCTCTTGATGAATGTTAAGCTACATTAGGCGGTTCGGTCCCTCAACAATCAAATTGATTTAGAAGAATAGTACTGTTCATTGTTTCTTTATATTTATCTTTATCTGTTTCTTAAGACGATTGTGTCTTTCCTTAGTTTCGTATCTTTTTTGCTTCTTTATCTCGCTTGTGAAACTTCCATCCGATTAGGTGCTTCCTTGTCAGCTACAAACTTAAAAAAAAATTATATGCAACGTCAGTTGACATATTTTATCTTCTTGAATCCTGTTCTTGTGTTAACCTTTCTCTTCACCTCTCTTCACTAAAGAATTCTCATTCTCTTTCACACCCAGTCACCCCCTTACGTCTTTCTTGGAATTAAGTGATTAAAAATAATAAGAGTTGTACATGTCACAGTTTACTATTTTAAAACTGACTAGCCGTCCTTCTAAAACTAATGTCAAATGCAGCAGATTAAAGGTGTAACCTTTAGAAATTACTCTGAATTTTCCCAGATATTAATCCAATAGACAACTTTTTTCAGTCACTAAACGAGTTGTATATGTGAATGTTAAAATAGTTTTCCTGCAAAATATATCTCTCTAAAATAATATGAAAATATTCACTTACATGATAATACACTTGGGGAAGGTTAGAATCCTCTTCTCCTCCTCCTCCCCCCACCTCAGCTACGGGTAAATATATGGACAGGCAGGGTTCTATAGCATTGGATGGCAACTAGTCTACCATAGAAAAAATGGCAACCTGCTTCTTCAGACATGTATTTAACGATATATGATAGCCTAAGCGTCTGCCATGCATGACATAACTGACTGAATATTAATTTGAAGCAGTAAGTAGATTCACTTAACCCGCCCGTTAAAATTAAACTCACTACATGTTATTCCTTGTATTTACATTGAATTGCTTACATGCATTGCATTTGAAGAGGTATATTTTACAAAACTTAGCCGTTAAATTTTTTTATTATTAGCCGTAAGAAGACACTTTCTCTCGTAATTTTATATTTCCCGAGTAGAAAAATAATGATTATTTTGAAAAATATGTTTCTAATCAATATTGTTTTTGGATGTTTTATACACATATTTATTTGGTGTTCTAGTTTCTATAAAAACGACAATGTTAACTACTGAAATTAAACATAGGGAATAAATAAACTCTTAAGACACCAGTCGGCCCAAAAATGCGCATTAAAAAAAATTGGCAGTTAATGGGTTAACTCTGCAAAAAATTACCGTATAATGTACGTTATTGAAATATAAAGTTTGGATTTTATACTAAATGGTGTTATTATTTAACACCACAAATATAATGGATTTTTATTAGAAGTATATAGATTGTATGTCATCTTAAATGTTATTTAACACAGCAAGGAGAAATAGTAATTGGCGTGGACGTACTCATAACCGTATTTAAGGTATAATTTTTAGTATTTAAATGTCGCCTCATACGAAGAAACGTACGCTAGATTTTTAAAAAAAAAAAGCAGTATGCCAAAATTTTGAATGAACATACTAGACGCCGGTGTGTGCAACGGTGTATCCAGTATTTGTGTCTAATTAATTTAGACCAACTATTTTAAATATTAAAAACAACAGGTTACTCCAAGCGAGTTGATCTCTGCTCCGTCGATGTGGATTTATTCGAACAGTAGTAAAACTGAAAGAGAACAAGCATATTTCTCTTCCTACCATCAGTGAAATTAGTAAAATTTTCGGATGCAAATGCCAAAATCAAACATCCACTGAATATGCAGATGTATATTTCAATGTTTCATCCTTCTGCATTTGCTGTACATGAATTAATAATAATTAATAAATTATTTTAATCAAGAAAGAACAATTGAACACCTATATTAGTCTAGTACATCAGTAATTTGTGAATTGTGCAACATTATTTTATCTGCCGTTCAATGGAACTTTATTGTATATATTGAGTTATATGTAATTTCAATAACACAGGGAGTGGTTAAATTTGCTTTAAAATTTAAAAATGTTTTGCAAGAGCAAATGAACAGAGAAATATGTGGAAATCGTTACAAAATGAGGAGTAGATATTGATTTTTTTTAAATTAAATTAATACACCTCTATATGGGAAACATTAGTTGCACGAAGGCCATCAAGACGGTACATGATTTGTTGACATGGTCGCTGTAGCATCGTCTCTTGAAATGGTGGCAATGACGTCAGTGATTTTTTTGTTTAGATCAATAATACCCCGTATCTTTGTTCGATACACGATATCTATAACATAACCCCATAGAAAAAAGTGCTGTAGTTTCGCTGAGTCTGCGTATCCGATTTTGCTTCAATAATCCATGACACACATTGTGCCTTTTCTTGAGGAGTTGCCATTTTTAGGGGTTCATTTAGCAGTACTTCTTACATCAACAGGATACCTGAAATACGTAAATAAAATGTGATTAAAATCTTTGATAACTACTGAGTACATAGAACAAATCTGATCAAGTAATCTCATCAATTGCCTTTGTAATATAATTTTTTAATTTGTAAAGAGACTTTATGAGTACACTGTATGACCCTTATACTCAAGATATTTCCTAAATGATGGATTGCATCTACCTACATGAACTCCTGTGCTTGCATATAATTTATTTTAAACCTACGGAGACATCATGGTTAAACATTAGTTCACGTACGATCACAGACGTTCAGCAACGCATAGACTTATCAATACTTAGACGAGCCACCGCTTGGGAATACCAGGAGCTGTGAGCTTACAAGTGCGGGTGTTGTAATGGATAATGGCCTCGAACTATGTTCCAATTTCCAGCTGAATTTGTTATATTCAGTTAATCGCAAATAACCTAGGATAATGTATTAATCCCTCTCTTCTCCTACCAGCTAAGTGTTAGTGAGACTTGTATAAACAAATCTTTATTATCTGAAAACAAATAAAATACTTCAGTCAGTTATGTATCATGCGTGATTCACACTTAGGCGATACATGACTGACGAGGCCGATTTTTTTCCACAGTATGTTGCCATTTCTTTCTGCGGTAGACCAGTTGCCATCCAAGGATATAGAACCTGGTGTGTCCTGTTATTTACCCATAGGTGGGCGGGGAGAAGAAGAGGTTTCATACCTTTCCCAAAAGTGAATGCAGTGGATTCGAACGCCGCTCCCCAGATTCCTCAATCCGCGCCGCTATCCATTACTCCACCGCCTCAAATACTTACGGTCTGAAAATATTGTCTGGTTTTTAACAACCTGCAAAAGGTTGGTAAACCGTTGAAAATGAATCATAAAATCAATATATTCTTTTCTTTTAGGTGCAGTTTCCATACAGGACGCAGAGGACCATGTCTCTCCACCGTTTCCCGTAGATCTAAAAAAAAAAAACTTTTTGACCGTACCACCATCCCAGGGCCATCTATGATATCGATTAACATAAAATCAGTATCTCGGTAATTGCTATTTCTTTCTTATATTGTTAACTTCTTTAGGACATGTGTGCGTGATAAATTTCCCAAGGTACCAATATTCATTAAATGCCTCAGAATTTCCTTTTGACTATTTCTGGTTTTGATTATTAAATATCCTTTTAGCTCCAATTTTTCTTAACTCTTGCTTGTCGTTCATTTGATCTTTGCAATTGACGTCCTTATTACCATTCTGTAGAACCGCGTCATATACAGGATGTTCCCCCAAAATTGACATTAAGATGTGAGCATCTGATTAACTCATGTCTCAGTCAAAGGAAATTAAATCGGATTCATGCTGAATAATAACCGATTTATTTATAAAAACTTGAACAATGTATTCAAAGGAATGTAGGATTTATATCCGATTTAACAAACCTTCACAAATGTCTAGTATGCGCACTATCTGTGACACGAAATCCGTCAAGTTGGAAGTCCAGCTTCTGTCAGATTCGCTGTAGCATGTGTTGTGTAACATTGTCCTGCGACTCAGTGATTAACTGCTTACTTTCCTCTAGGCTTGTAGGAAGAGGGGTATATAGACCTATCTTTTCATATACCCTCATAGAATATACCCCCTGGCGCACCCGATCTTTCCTTCATAATAGATTATCATTGAGATATGTCCGCACTGAGGCGCTGGAGAATATTACGCGAGACATGCTACAATGTGTTTGGTGGGAGGTGGACTACAGACTTGATGTGAACATTTGTAGTATTTTCGAACACCCTGCATTTTACATATTAATGAAGTACTCCTTATTCTGATACTGCAGAAATTATACAAGTTGCTCATACTTTATTTGTTAAAGGGCATATTTTCCTATACAAGTATTCCTTCTTATTTCTGTGTCACACATTCCATCGTCTGTTACGACATTAATCTCAAAGATATATGTCTGTATATGTTGGATATTAACGTCTGCAAATCAGTTTTTACACTACAACTTATATTTCTTGCTGAAAAACAGCCCTTCTGTCTTTGGACAGATAAAAACTATTTCTGGATTCATGCTTCATTTTCGATATTTTCCAGGATTTTTCTTTCTTGGTCTACTTTCAAAAGAGTGTCATCTGTCTATCCTATTTCATTAAGATAGTGTCTACGAATAACCCCTGAAAATATATCTATCTCTCTTTAGGATCGCATTCCACTATAGGTTCAATAAATGAAATAAGTCGTATCTGGAATTACAACTATATTTTATTATATTTTTATAATTGTTCTAGCTGCTTCCCTTCCCCATACAAGAAGTATTCTATAATAAATCTTACGGATAAGGCTAAGATATTTCGCATAAGAATCAAGATTTCTCAGCAGTTCAAATAGATGTTTGGGCCGTATCTTCTCAAATGCTTTCTGTGTAAACTCAGTCAGTTTCGAGCAGGAAGTTGTCATTTCTTTCTGCGGTAGACCAGTTGCCATCCAAGGCTATAGAACTCAGTCCGTCCTGCTATTTATCCATAGCTGAGGGAGAATAAGAGGATTAATAACTTTCCCAAATTATTACATAGTAAGTGAATAGTTTCACATTGCATAGACCATTTTACATTAGTATCATCCGCTCTCCTATAATTTAGATTATAATTATAGTATTTTTTTTATTCCGTGACATCGACAATGCCACACTCGTTATCTCTGGTTTATTTCTGTTGTGATCACTAGATATCAAACTCCCAATTGTATCCTTCTTGATATAACTCTTGAAGCTTTATTTTCTGGTGGAGTTCGCATTCGTCGGCAGCGGTTCGGACTGAAGTATCCGAGAGCCGATTTCGAAATTCCATTCAGATCCATTAGATTTACTTACGTGCTAATACCGTTGGGAAAAGGATGAATCCTCTTCTTCTGCACCCAGCTATGGGTAAATAGCAGATCAAACTGGGTTCTATAGCCTTAGATGATAACTGGTTTACCGGAGAAAGATATGGCAACTTACTGCGGTCAGTCATATATCGAAAGATACATGATCGCCTAAGCGCATATCACGCATGACAGACAACTGACTGGTATCTTCCCACTGTTATTTATGATTTCAGTAATACTGTTGATCACAAAATCGTCTGAGGGTGACAGTGTTTATTTTGTAATAATATCAGTTTCTGTCTCTTTGTTCCTGTTCATCTTATGCACTAACTATCTTAACTTAATCTGTTTTTTTTTTCTCTTTTACATTTTCTTCCACCTGTTAATATGTACTTAATCAATTACATGTCCGCCCATTTAATTGTTATAACATTGTATGGTTTCACACTATCCAGTGAAGTGTTTTCGATTTTATTTGTTTGAATTTGATGCATTTTATGAATGTTCCCTTTTCAGATTCTACTCAACCTTGTCCTGTTGTTAATCTTATGATATAGTTCTTACTTCATGTTTGCCAGTTAATAACATAATTATAATTCGTCATTTAAACGTCAACTCAAATCGTATGAAAATTTGGAAAAGACTATGGAAATATATCTTACTCGAAAATCTAGAGTTGAATCCCTAGGACTGGGTAGCTGGTAACGTTGACCTCTGTCAAAGAAATCTGTATAGCGAAACCACCATTAAAATATAATTAACTGCATACCTTTGTATCTCGTTCGTATGGCTGGAAGGCTATTCCTGTTATGTGAGAAGTACAGGACAACAATAGACAATTGCACGGACTGCGATTTGGAATGCCACTCCATTCACACAATCCAGTTTCTAGTGACCATACAGAGTGTTGCCAATATCTCATGAGACAGAGTGATGTAACATAAAAAAATAGTATAATATTATTGCTTGAATTGTTCTTCTCTTGTTTATTAAATTGAAATTACGTTATGTCCTTAAAACGTAGTCAATAGTTGTCCTATGAAGGCGACTGTTTTTGCTTAAATTGTTTTTTTTTAATATTCTTGTTTTTTTCCACGAGTGTAACTGACTTTAATATTTTTCGGAATTAGCAAATTGTTTTTTAATTATTTTTAGGAATAGTTCTTTATATTTTGTTTTACCGCTTTCCTATATGGTGAGTTAAACCATATTTTTCTACTCCTATTATACTTTGTTTTTTAATTAATTTGAGTTCGATTTTTTTTCCAGATTTTTAATTATTCTTGTTACAGAACTTGAGTTTTCTGAAAGATTTCTTCATTTTCGAGATAGTAAAGAAACTCCTGGTTATTGATTTATATGTGTGTTTAGTGACCATAGTAGGATACCAGACTACGTGTATAGTTATACATTGGTATATTACCAGGTTTTCTATACGATTTATATTCTCCTGTGGCTAGGTTTCAACACACATCGTGGTAGTTCACTTTTAAGATTTGATTCTACATCTATTTTGATTTTCAGAAATAGAACAGTAGAATACCTTAATTAGAGAAATATATATACCTCCACTTTTTCTAAAAAGGAAAAACGAAACAATGGCGGATTTCTAAGTTTGCCGTACTAGTTATTTCTCTCTGGATTTTATTTGGGTTTCATTAGCCTACACTTGGGTTGACTTCCGAAATATATCTTAGGATGATTAATCGTTATTATTTCATGTTTTTCATTCACCTTCCATTTTCTGTTATTAATTTTTAACTTTGCCGTGATTTCTGTCCTTTCTTTATTGATACCTTATTCCGAACCCAATGGTGCTTTTTTACATCTATCACTTACAGCATAAGATAGTATATTCTTATAATTTGCCATCGTTAGAGTATCAAATTTCTGTGATATTTTTCTCTATCTTTTACATTTTATTTTACCCGCTTTTGAAATATATTGCTAACCTATCTAGACAAAATTATTTGCTATATGAAACAGTTCTTCCTCAAAATTCTTTGGTTATTTTTACGTGGGCAGATATTCATTTTTGTTGTAAAGGCGAAGCTTTCAATTATCTTATTATTATCTTCATTGTTTGAGATAAAAAGGTTTCCATCTTGTTAATAACTTAATTTTACAAGACTAATCTTATTTGAAATTCGAACCGATTTAGTACAGGTATATAATTAAACGAATACCTGAATTTCATATCATCCATATTCTTACACTTTACTTTAATGTTCTAATTTCCTCTACCACCAGACTAGCGGGAACTCTAACTTATAAAGGAATACCGAGCA
>CAHIKZ030000732.1:702500-737500 GCA_903632075.3 Acanthosepion pharaonis | reverse complement strand
ATTTATTCATATCTATACTCCGTCAAATAAAAGTTGGTTTACCAGCTTATTTTTTATAGAAACCTCACCGAATACAATCTCCAAGAGCTACGTAAGTTAGTAGTATAATGTGAAGTGTTTTATGGACGGAAGAATGAGCAAGAAGATGGAGAGTTCAAGATTTCTGTGGTTGCGAAGACATACTACTGGGAGTCTGTTCCATAAACCAGCAGTTCCTGGGAGCAACTGTCCGAATGAAACTCATTTCTTAATGAAGGAATATGAAGAGAATGGGGATGATTATCCCTTGTGTATGTGGCACAATCAGGGGTTAAGTTTCGTAGTTCATCAGAACATGCCATTGAGTTTAGCGATAGAGTAGCGAGAAGCACGCGAGATTTTGTCTGTCTGAAAGGATTGCTATTTGGAAAGTAATCTCTCACCCCTTCCGAATATCTTTTCAAGAAAAAAAATTATCACCCACAAGGTCGGGTAGAGACTTTTGAACTATATCCAAGGAGACAGGCAGGCAAGCGAATACTGGACAGCTCCAGCTCAGGTATGGCATTTATGAGCAGGTTGTTACAGTTTTTGAATATATGTATATACTAGACTATTTTTCTGGCTAAAATACAAAATTGTGGCAAAAGTCCGAAATATATGTATGTAATAGTGAGCCAACCAAAATGAGTTGACTCATTTTATAGTCCACCAATAGAAAGGTTAACCAATCAGAAAGCTCAAAATATTCAATCCGACGTGTATAAAGGCAGCCATTTTGTTTTTCTCCAAAAATATCTTCACTGCCAACCTCTGATACCGAAGACCTAAAGAATTACTTAACAGCTGCTACTTTCTCCGAATCTTCACTGCCAACCTCTGATATCGAAGACCTAAAGAATTACTTAACAGCTGCTACTTTCTCCGAATCTTCACTGCCAACCTCTGATATCGAAGACCTAAAGAATTACTTAACAGCTGCTACTTTCTCCGAATCTTCACTGCCAACCTCTGATATCGAAGTCCTAAAGAATTACTTAACAGCTGCTACTTTCTCAGAATCTTCACTGCCAACCTCTGATATCGAAGACCTAAAGAATTACTTAACAGCTGCTACTTTCTCCGAATCTTCACTGCCAACCTCTGATATCGAAGACCTAAAGAATTACTTAACAGCTGCTACTTTCTCCGTATCTTCACTGACAACCTCTGATATTGAACACATTACGGACTTCACTGGATTCTATATTCAAAGACTACGGAAAACACGGTCAACACAGGTTTTGGTTTGAGCTGGATGTATTATAGTTTGAGTGTACCAGCGGGAGCTATATACGTACTCGAGCTGTACAATGAATCCACAATTTTCCAAGCATCTTATGTTGTTTTCTGCGGACTTCCATCGAATGTTCAATCCTATACTAAAAATAATGAGAGAGACTCCATTTTCCTCTTCCGAATATCAAAGTACATAAGAAAAAATAACACTATCTGAAAAAGTATGCATAACGACAAGTCTCTACTTAAATCATTCGACTCCAGAGAAGAAGACAGCATGGGAGTATTTGTAATGCAAGACAAGCCGCCGCCATCTAAGGCAGCAGTAATATTGTATCTGACAGTGATGAATGTAATCTTTATATATTTCAGTAAGAATGGATGCTGAGATTGATAGATATGTATTTCAAAATTGACATGTATTATTTATTAGAGTTACATGTACTGCTTCTTTTCAAAATTTATGCTTCTACTAAAGGCATGATAAAATTCATTTATGCATGAATGTCTGACTGGGAAAATCGTATCGATATGATCATCACTTTCTGGTGTTTAGAGTCATTTGGAATAGCCGAATACGCATACCGTAGTGTTACGTAGCAGACAAATTGCCCGCAGATGTATAATAGTGAATCTCATTTCTATTTATGTCTAAATATTATTTTACGATACCCGATAAACATAATAATAAAGGAAAGGACGTAACTGCGACACGAAATACTTATATGACTTAGGTACCAAAAAACATTTGAAAAAAATTAAATCATTTCGATAATCATCTGTTTCTGTTTTTTTTTTTTTTAATTTGCGGTTTTTCCCTTCGGGAATTAATTATTCTAACTTTGATGTTTTGCAGAATATTCTGGTTGATGCTTTCTTAATATATTCTATTCCGTTTTATGAATAAAAACTTATGTATCTCAATTTTTATTCATATTTTATTTCATTGAGGTTTTGTTTGATAACTGTCTTGAATATAAATGGTTCAATCGTCAAAATTAACCCGTGGTAGAAAATTTCGTTGAAGTTGTATCAAATATGCAAAATAATTTCTTTAATTAACAGTTTTTTCAGGCATTTTTCAGCTCAGGAGTTAATGCCACGAAACTTGATTTTTTTTTATATATATATAAATATCTGAATTGTTAATTTTGTAACATTTTCAAAATGCTGTTAAAGCTAAAATCTTATTTTCTGCTTGTCAATTTTTATTCCGATTTTATTCTTTCGAAATAAATTTTGGAATATCTTTGTTTGACAGCTGTTTGTGAATGTAAATACTCTGTAATTTGTCCAAGTAAAGCCGCGGATGGGGATTCTGCTAATCACGAGGAAACGCATATCCAGACTGCCTTCAGATGGATGAAAGTAACAGTGTAGCATACGCAAGTGGAAGTACAGAGAGTCTGTAAAATAGAATAGGGTAAATGTGTGAAACACACACTTCCGCCCTCCCCTTCAAGGAAAAATTCCTTCGAGACCACAGATTAACTGCGATTTCGGCCTTCCCTAGTACTTCCGACCAATACATTTCCAACTGGATATCCGGACCGAAACAGACGCCGAGTAACTTGCCCGGTCCATCAATCCAGAGGAATGGTCCGGGAAGAGAAACTCCCTTCGACACACCCACCCCCTAGCCAACAGACTTAGCGGTTGATCTTGCCTCCTGTCACCATCTCATAACCACTGATCTCTTTGATGACTTCGTCAATCTCGGCTCTGCTCGACACAAGAACCGAAACGTCATCAGCATAGGCAGAATACCTGGCCGAGTTGGTAGCACCAGGCAGGGAAATTCCGCGCCGGATAGGATTCGTCTTTAACTTGCGAAGAAAAGGTTCCAACGCAAGAACATAAAACAAAGGCGAAAGCGGACAACCTTGACGAATGGAGGGAGACAGTACGAAAGGCTCCGATCTTACCGCATTCACTTCCACCAGCGCACCGGGAGTCGCATACTGAAGACAGATCCAGGTGCGAAAGTACGGCCAAACGTTCAGAAATCAACGTGCGAAAAACCAACGGACATTATGTCTACCACACATACGCGCACACAACCCCACCACACACACACAGATACAAGTACACAATTAAAATACACATTATAATATGATTCTCGCATAGACATACTAGAATGTTTATACACTTACATTCATATAGCAATATTTACGGTTTTTCATATAGGCTTAGAATACATTATTATCTTGAAACTTCGGATGAACGTCTCTCCTTGAATTCGGAACGTCGCAAATTTTACTAAGATTTGTCTAAAAGATTCGGGCACACATACTCTATGGCTGACCTATATTTTGAGGGGTCCTCCTCTTTTTACACAAATGGACTCACCCAGAGTATACATATACAACTGCTGAGAGCACGAACGGAGCAAGAGTCACAGTAAGGAAGTAATACAGCAATACGTCGAGACCGGACGTTCAACATGAGTTATGGACGAGTCCAGACATAGAGATATCTACGGCCTCAATTACAAAGACTATACATATTTTTTCTACTAACCCGCATTACTGGAACTACTAACCTGCATTACCAGTTTGTATAATCACGTTAATACATTTATTTGCCTATATACATTTTTTTTTTTGCATTAGTTATCTATTGGTACCGGATTTCATCTCGAATACCACAACACTATGAAAATCAAACAACACGAAAGTAAAAATACCTGAATTTAATTCATCACTTTATCAATATCTCAGTCTTTGATGAAGATTCTATAAAAGTGAAACATGTAAGATTGCTAATTGTTTCCTATTTGTTCTTTATCTTATCATATATGGGTTACTTGTCAAATGCAAATGCAAATAAAATTAATTGCATGGAAGGAACTTTTATCTGCTGAAAAAAAGATATATTCATATTCTCGAATGTACAGTGAACATATAGACTAGTCTCAAGTAGTTTCTCAAACCAGCAAATAAATAGGATGTTACAATAAGCGTTCAGTAAAAGGAGAGAGCAAATACTAGAGAGAATTTGCACTTATTTTGTATTGATTCTAACAGTAATTACATTATTTATGTGCCGGCTTCTGTCCTCACCTTTGTTGTTTCCTCAATGATTCGACCGTTTGCATTCTGGCCTTCATTAGGTGTATGTCAGTCCTGGTAACCTACAAGGAAATTCTAGCTGGATCTAACGGCAGCACATTCTTCTAGTTCCAATGTCCATGTTTATGGGTATCTCGTTTAGATCTTATTTTATTACTACTCGGTTATTGGTCACCCCATTTCTAATGAGGGCAAGTGTGCATTGCCCGGTCCTGACGGAAACGTTGTTTTTACTACAGCAACAACAAATGTACGTGAAGTAAAATAAATCTTGATAAGTCCTCATCATACAGAAATGATCCAAACATGTATCATTAGATGAAAGAATTGTAGGTAGAATTAAATATCGCACATCAGAGTTGAGAGGTCAGTTGCAAAGCAATTTGAGCGGGCTTGAAAACACAACGCAATAATTCAATTAAATATTTTTTTTCTAATTTCTTTTAAATAATTACGCACATTTTGAATATGTTTTAAACATTTAAAAATGGTGTCTAATTTTTTTACAGTAAGATTCACCGTGTACAAGGCTCGGGGCCACTCGAGGTAGAGGGTTACGTTTAGAGGTAGTTTATATGAATAGGATGTGGGGGATAACGGTTAAAACTAGACTTAAATGGTAAAGATTGTAGTGGTCACCGAAACATTTTTGAGGGTTGAATCAACTGACCAGTGATTCCCGGGAAGTGGCTGTTCGAATAAGAATCATTTCTCTCCGTTAAACAAAACTATAAAACAATTCTATTAAATATTTTATACTTCTTATAAATATGTTACGCGCATTTTGAATATGTTTGACACATTTAAAAAATGGCGTCTACTTCGTTTTTACAGTAAGATTCACGCTGCCAATGCCTAGGGGCCACTCACAGTAGAGGGTTACATTAAAGGACAGTTTATACGGATAGAGGTGGGGAGAGAATGGTTAAACCTAAACTTGAACAGGTTAAGATTGTAGTGATAAGGTCAAACATCCAAAAGGCATTTGCTTCCATAACACAGTGGTTCCTGGGAAGAGTCTGTTCGAGTGAGTCTGAAATCTCACCGATGGAATGCAGAGGGAATATATATATAAATTGCAACTATATAAGTGTCAATGCGTTATAATGACGTCGGAGGGTCCAAAGTAATTCCTCACACAAAAGGACTCGGTAATGCTTTTGAACTCTATCGACACTGGCAAGTGATGACTTGACAGTTCCAGCGCATCTATGGCACAAGCACTCCATTTTTGGCCTGAACAAGGACTAGGATATCATGAGGGAACAGGCACATATTGGCTAAAAAAAATAAATCTATGTTCTTTAGTTTGCATTCTATTGTGCCGAAAGTCATCTCTTGAAACCCACAATGCTAACTGATTGGTGTAAGAGATGAACTTATTTGCTATTTTACTAGGTATTACTACTCAGAATTAGATTGCTTCTGGAATAAGGCCATGGCAGTTTTATATTTAAACTAATCAAAGCCAAGACGCGAGCGTATTGGCATATGAGATATTTTTAAACCTTGCTTTAAGGTTACAAAAACTTCAGTTCAATTAGTCTGACACAGCAAAGAATCGCGAGGTCTCCATTACAATAACTATTCATAAATTGTAAGTTCGACAAGCTTAAAAAGCGTTTAGCTGTCAGAGGCAATATCTGTTTAGAATACTCTGCCTTGAGAGATATTACAGGGTGACAGAAAAGTAACTCCCTATTTATGTATAATGAACTCTATGATCTAACTATAATTTTTACAGAACGGGAGAGTTCATCGTAAATAAAATAGGGAGTTACTTTTCAATAACTCTGTATATGCGTTGAGGATTCATTGGTATTATTTATAATACTTGGATTTGTCTGAGAAGTACCGTTGATAGTCAGAGATTAAAACATCTGTGTTTGCTAATAATTGGTTTGTAGACCTCTCTGCCTCCGTTCACACGCATGTATAGTAACAACAACGTGAAAAATATATTATTTTTTAAGTTATTGCTAAGTAACGGGTACTGTATAAAACATAGTCGCTAGCAATATAACAAGTGTACTAACTAATGATATACACTAAATCCCGTCAATAAATTTTAGATAACTATGATATATGATTATATAATACTTTAATAGTTTGTGCAAATTAATATTTACTCTTCATATATATATATGTTTGTGATCCTGGGTTTCACGCCTTTGCGATCATCAGACAAATTGTTTTCTTTTTCATAATTATATATATATATATATATATATATATATATATATATATATATATATATTCTTTTAGATATAGTAAAAAATTTTTTTTAAAATATTTATGACAGTTAGATTTTAAGTTAGGAATATCCGAACAGTGACGTTCCATATCACGTGACGTCCGCGTCTCGCGAAGGACGCTACTTGCTAACAAACAGTAATTTTAATTTATTTGTAACAAACAGTTATTTCTGATGAAAAATTGAGGACAATTTGAAATATCAAATATATAAATAAATAAATAAATACTTTCATAAAATAAAGCATTATAATTTTTAATTTGAAGCTTTTTCTATATATATATATATATATATATATATATATATATAGATATATATATATAGATAGATAGATAGATAGATAGATAGATAGATACACCTAGTGAGCCAGACAAACCTACCTAGGTTTCACCTAAACGGATCGTCAGGGAAAGCTTGGCTAACGAGGCAAAGAGAAACACATATTTATAGGTGATAGCTAAAATCATACCACGTGACACAAAAAAAAAAAAAAAAAAAAAAAACAACAACCTAAGTGTGGGGGGGGTTAAATATTTATTCAACAACAAAAAAAAAAACTCCTCAGTGGAAAGTCAATAACGGGAAAAATGTCTAATTTAGTAGCCATGATTTTTTATGTCTACATACATTGAGAATTTCAGTTTTAGAGTTCAATAGCTGGTTAGGGCGATCATATAAAGCTATGGCTAATTTCTCCTCAGCACATAATTTGCAAAATTTCTGGCCTGCTTTATATTTTTGGCATTTTTTTAATATTTCCCATTTAAGGATGGGGTCTATATTATCTTGTTTGATTTTCCATACGTAGGTAGATAGCGTGGTACTATGTTTAATTTTGGCATTCTTAAAACTACTCGTATGGTTATAATATCTTTTCTTAAATTTATCCTGAGTAGCACCTATGTATGTTTTAGGGTTAGTATCCTCACTATTTTTGTAAATCTTCACTTGATACACCACGCATTCTTGCTGGCATTTTCCTGTAATGGACAGATGTTTTTGTTTCTACAATTACAAGTAGGAGGATTGCTACGTGGATCATTCCTAGTTTTTTTCTTATTCAATCCGTTTATAATAGTCCCTACGTTCGGCATACAACAATAACTAAGTTTTACATTATTTTTGTTAAATATTTTATGTAACTCAGTTTTTTTGGGAAATGTTGTTCAATAAATTAAAAATATCTTACCAATTTTGGTTTTTACCGCTAAATTGAAAGGGGATTAAACCACAAAATTTTCTTTGCCTATTATGTCTATTCCGTGTAATATTGTGGTTGTCTATATATTCTAATTTATTTTTATGTCCACTCTTAATTAGGGCTTGCTCATAACTTATTTTGTTGGCTTCAAAAATGTCCCTATTAGAGGAATTAGTTGAAAGTCTATACCAAATATTTTTAGAGATATGCCTTATAATATGGGCTGGGTGATTTGATTTTATGTGTAAATACTGGGGTTCTTGATTTTCTTTTTTTATACAGGGGATACTGTGCCATTTTGTAAATTTAACGTGATATCTAGATAGTTGGTAATTTTCAAATTGGTTTCTATATCGAGATAAAATCCGAATTTTTTAAAAAACCAGTGCAGTTTTTTACGAATGTTGTCACATTTTTGAGGGTTACTATTGTCCACTATGATTAAACCGTCGTCGCGGTACAACCCATGGTTATTAAAGTCTATATATTCATTAAGCCTATGGAGCAGCAGGCACCCTACTATCTCGCACACCTCTGCCCCATCAAACGCTCCCATAGGGTTGTCAAAACCGTTAATATTCTCTTTTTTTATCCATAAATTATTATCGTGAAATAACAATGTATTTCTACAATGTCTAATTAGATTTATTTTATCATCAGGAATTTCTATATATTCTTTAGCTAAGCTAAGTGCTTCGTTTAGCGTTTTCTCTGAGATGGACGGATAATACTCCTTAATGTCATACCTAATAAATGAGCACTTTTTATTTTTATTGTAATTTTCAAACCATTTAATGCAATCCTTGGTAGATTGCCATTGGTTAATATTAAGGAAAGTTCTAAATTTTACATGTATCCTGCAAAATTATTTTACTTATTTTGCCTAATTCCGTCTTAGTAGGGTTTATAAGTCTATATTCCGGGTTATTAATAAAGTTACTTTTATGATCTTTTATGGTGATGAAGCAAGTGTTTAGGTTTATTTTTTCAACTCGATTTCCTAATTCAAATTTATTAATTAGGATGCTAGCCTCATTGTTAATTTTAGTCTCTATGTTATTAGGGGCTTTTATATAATGTTTTATTACCTCCCTATGTAGTATGTTTTTGCAATTATTGGGGCTCATTTTGTATAAGAATTTCGATTTATCAGCTTTTACATAAATATTCTTGTCTTCCTTTATTTCTTTTATATTTTTAGCAATTTGTTGTTGCACGTTATTATTCCTTATTTTCCTATATTTTAATTTTTTGATAATACCGATTAACTCCGATTCGAAGTTACTGAGTTCCTTAACATACGGAGGATGGGCATTGGTCTTAAATCCATAGCTCTCGTTGGTTTTTCTATTAGGTTTGTTATTTAAACAAAAATATGCACGCCACCTCATATTTATTATAAATTTCTCTATTTTTCTTAATAAACATAACTCGTATGAGTGACGGTCAGGTATGGGTATGTTTTTAAGTGAGTAACCTATGTCTACGCGTTCCATATTAGTCGATTTAAAAAAAGTGCTCGATAGGATAACCTAGAGCTTTATACATATAAATATAAATAACTTCTTTTTTTTTAAAACCTTTTTTTCCCTCGAAATTGATTTGATTAACAAATCAAAAATTCCAGGGTTTTTCGAAACGAGTTTAGTTATTTATTTATATTATATATATATATATATATATATATATATATATGGCTAGCAGTCAGTCTGCCTATCTATCTGATCGGCTGGCTATCTGCATGTTTATCTAGGGTAGGCTGAAAACTTCATAGCCGGACTGTAAAAGAACGGTGCTACAGTTTTGAGATATTTCATGCAATTATTTTAACACTTCTTATTAATGACTTTTTTTTTTTTTTTTTAAGACAGAAATCTGGGGCATCATTCTTAATGTATCTACCATTTCAGCATTAATGTTCTTTGGGGCTGAACACTTTTTTGCAGTAACTTGATAACTTAACGATACTAAATTTTGTCCATTTTTAAACGAAGTCGCTATTAATTATTTTATCTATCTGACCAAGAAATCATATTCTAGAAGATTAGCTTGTTTCTCTTTTCAGCAACTGCATTTGCTTACTTGTAAAAGCCGATGATCTCATATATATTTACCTTTATCTCTCTAAACATCGTGAAGTTTTTGTCTCATTTGAATAAATTATGTCCTTTAAAATGTTCTTTAAATGAACTATTTTTATTCGTCCTTTGAGAAAAAAAACATTTTGGAATTTGAAAATCAAGAACCGCAATGCTATAAAACCATAATTAACTTTCGGTATTCAATTTGACAGTGTTAATGTCTTCTTTTCCCAAAGAAGAATGGAAATTATCCGCTTATCCTTACGAGAAAGTTTTCTTAATTCTCAGTAATCTTCTTAGGTTTTCTATTGAATTTTTGTTTTCAACTCTTAATCTCAAATGCTTGAAACAGAAGAGTGAACAATAATGATAGTTGTTACAATTCGACAGTCTTCCGAGAATTGTACTTGCACAATAAGCATAAGTTGTTCTTAAGATAATCAAAATCATACGATTTCCGAAATGAAGGTGTCTGATAAAATAGGTCATTGAAGAGATTTAAATATTCTCTTTATTTCACAACGTTTTGCAGATACATTTTCTTCCATATATATATATATATATATATATATATATATATATATATATATATATATATATACACACACACAAAATATAGATAACTATACTCGTTTCGAAAAGACCCTCGAAGTTTTTTTATTTGCCAATAATCAAATCAATCTCGTGGGGAAAAAAAAGGTTTTAAAAAAAAAAAAAAAAAAAAAAAGAAAGAGCTAGAAACATGAAAGTCTGTCGAAAAAAATCGCACAGATACAGGTTTGAAGCCCAAAGAAAAAACCCGATACGAGTAAACAACTAACAAAAGAGCTCAATACAACCGTAGAGCAGACCTAGTGAGCCAGACAAACCTACCCAGGTTTCACCTAAACGGATCGTCAGAGAATATGCTTTTTCGCTACAGAGTTCTAACCATGTTTCAAAAATGGAAGCTAAACTATTTTGTAAAAATAAAAATATCTGTAAGAACACAGGATTATATATCTTACTGTTCTTTCTTATATATATATATATATATATATATATATATTTTGTGTGTGTTCTTACGAGTCACGAATATTCATAACCTTATACAAGTGGAACGATTTTTTTTCACTATATTCCATCCAATAAATGGTAAAAGATCTAGTCTAAATATTACTGGGGAAAGGCATGCATAATATGAATGGGTAATAAGTCAGGAATTCTTGATTGTGTTGATAGGGAGTATATATAAGGTCTGACAATATTCATCAGGATTACGGCGTACAGGGAACCAAGTACTTTGGAGTCTTTTCCAAAAAGTGGCATATGAGTTCAACTTCTTTCTTTCAACAGAAAATCGAGTGAATGAGTGATTTTTCGACGTTCTGTCGTAGACATAAATGCTCGAATTGTGGATCTAAATGATGGATTCCATCTGAACACAGAAATAGGGATAGAATAATGATAGGTTTGCGACAGTGAAGCTGTGGGGGAGAAAATGTGGATTATAAAATCAGTCTTCCCCACAATAACTTATAAAATATTTGTTTAGCCTACCAAGGATGGGATGAGGATAGAGCTGATTCAGACTAAGTATATGAATATTGCTATCTTTGGCCTCATCTGATGTTCGTATAAATAAAGCATAGATGAAGGAATCATAGAGTTCCTGGAGCCGTACATTTTGCAGCAACTTCAACTAGAATACATACATACACACATATATATGTGTGCAGGCATGTAGAAAAATATCAAAGAACACATTAGGCAAATAATCCAGGGTTCTTTAGTATTTTAAAAAAAATAATTATAACATATTTCCTTTACATATTGCCTATTAAAATGCCTGAAGTGCGTGTTTTAACGAAAATTGAATCCTATAGAGGTTCAAATATTAGATATTCATTGAGGCTAAAACCATTCATATTTGCCGGACAAAATTTGGGATCTGATCGGTGATTATGAAAGTATACTATCTTTTGTAATGTCAAGGAAAACTGGTTGTCACTTTCGTAATCACAGAGACAACTACAGTAACATCGCTGAAAAATGCTGGTGTCAAACGCCTTCGAATAACAGTCGCACTAATAGTACTTGCTTGATAATACTCGTTCGAATAGTAATCTGCATAGTGATCCGAATAGAGAATTGGTATAGTTAGAGTATAGCGATCTGTAATAGTAATAGAGGATAGAATAGAAATGGTGATACATTAGAAGCCACCTTAATTCTCATATATACATTTACTTTAGCATCACGTGGTCTATTTAATAGAAATGTGTTCAAGCTCAAGTGTATCGGCAGCGACATTTCTATATAACATCTCCGCTTCGAGATGACTTCCTCTGGAGTTTATATTTCTTCAGCTTCGGTTCAATATTCAAACGTTCCGTTGCTGTTTTTCTTTTATTGCACCGCCTTGGTTCACTAATTACTGGTGACCTGGGTGCATCAAACTTGTCATATATTATTTCCATCGGTACCTCTTTTCGTAGCCCTACTAAATCAGTGAATCTCTGTTTTAACTGATTAGGGTGTCGCTTATATTTCCACCTTTGTCCCTATGCCATGTATGTCATTTTGCCGATCCGATAACGCAATCATCCCAAAATTCCACTTTGATACCTTTTCAAAAATACTTTAACTCTAGGGTTGAAATATTTATTTGTTTTGTTATTTCTTGATTTCCTCACCTTGCGTTTTGGTAATAATTTATTGAAAACGGACTTAATCTTCCTGGCGAACATCAGCACTGCAGGCAACATTCCAGACACTGTTCATGTTTGGTGTTATTCTGTAAACACTCAGAAATTGTTGTAGCATTATTTCATCTGACTCCCCCCCCTCCGACTTTTTAATACGCATTTAATAGTATCAACAAACCGTTCCGCTTGTCCATTTTATATTTGGTGATAGGGGGAGCTGTAATATCTTCTATTCCTTATAATTTGCAAAAAAAAAAAAAAAAAAAAAAAAAAAATTAAATCAGACTTGAATTGAGTCCCATTATCTGAAACGACAGAGTCAGTAACAGAACCTTGCAAAAATCTCGTGTACGAAATTTATCGTTACCGCGGGAGTCAGTTTACTAAATTTTAATATTTTTGGCCATTAAATTTAACTCAAGCACAAGTAGATAGTATGCTCCGTTTAACGGTCCTGCGAATTCTATATGTATTCTGGACCATGGCATATCGGTTTTCGGCCAAAGTTGAATTATGATAGGCGGTGACTTCGCTGTCAGAGCACAATGTCTGCATGATTTCACTAAATGTTCGACATCGTGATACATTTTTGGCCAATAAGTATGACACCTCATTAAGGATATCATTCTAGAATTTCCAGTAAGTCCTATATGAAATGTTTTTAGCATACGTTTTATCAACGATGCTGTATCACAATTCTGTGTACATAAGTACATTATCACATAATGAAAATGCATTATTTCCAGTAATATTTTTTCCTTTAGATTTCAGCTACTTCATATTCGTTATAAAGTCGTCTTTCTCCGATTTAATTTATTTCCTCCAATTTTATGGACAGTTCTCTTACAGTAATGTATATGTTATTAATTTCATTTTTGGCAATTATCTATGTTTTCAAGTGGTTGGCAGAATCTTAGTAATAGTCTAGATAATCCATCTGCATGACTTAAATTTTAGGATGGCAGAAACTATTTTATAATGATAATTCAGAAGGATAGTTCCACAGCGCTGCAATCTATTGGCTGTGTATGCGGGAACACTTTTTTGATCCATATATGAACAATAATCGACGATGGTCTTTCTGTTGTATGAAATTCCTATCATTTTTCATGGCACATATGATGACCAGTTCCGATGTAAAGACTTTGATCTTTTGGAAAGCACTGACATCCGTTTTCAATGCACATTTTTCTTTAACAGGTTATTCAATGGTTCTTGTCATTCGTCTATGTTTGGTATATATATGTGACACTAATTAGCAAACTCTAAAAATGCTTGGAACTTCGTTACATTATTTGGAGCGGGCATGTCTATTGTGGTCGCACTTGAAAGATTCTTTCGTCTACAGTTTTCCTTGCTTTTGTTAATAATTTATCCTACATATTTAAGTCTGGACATAAACAATTCACATTTTCATTCATTGATCTTAAGACCACAATCTTTAATTCTCTCAAATAATTTACATCTACCGTATGTAGCTTTCGGGTCTTACTTTTAAAAAGTACGTCATCCAAATATGCTTGTGCACAATCCAAACCGCCAAGAATCGTATTCATTATCTGTAGGAATATGCTTGGTGCTACCTTTATACCGAAAGGAAGTCACTTGAATTCATATAACCTTCTGTGAGTGTTAATTGTTAATAGATTTGCGAAGTCTTTTTCCACTAGTACTTTTACGTAAGCGTCTGACAGGTCCAATTTAGAAATAACATTACTACAATTTAATTTGGCAAAACTTTCGTCTCGACTTAGGTGGCTATGTTGTTTTAAAGTTTCATTTAACACCCGTTGAAAAATCAGCACATTCACTGATTTTATTTCTTTTTTGACGTAGATTTTGGTGATGCCCATTCGAAATAGTCTGTGCAAATCATTAATTGGATTTAAGGCCGCAATAGGTACACTCCTTTTTGGCTTAAAAGCCGCTGTTACATTGTCGTTTAACTCAAACTTAGCCTTTACTTCCAGGCATGTCCCTAGACCTTCGCGGAAAACTTCTGGAAAAATCTTTTTCTGTAGCAGTGTTAGTACCGGGGATAACAATATTAATTTTGTTGCAAAAATAGTTAATTGGGAAGTCCCAAATATCAAACCATGCAATCCAGTCTCTTCCAGACAAATTAACAGTATTTTTAGTACAAACACCGTTTTTTTTTCTTTTTGTTTGTGGGGAGGGGTGGTCCCACAAAAGAAACATTACAGTAGTTCAATCTCTTTCTTGAGATGCTATACGCAGATTTATCAGAAGTCAATTAACTGTGTTTACCCATTTTTCTCCATGTCTGTTCACTTTTTATGGTGATATTAGATCCTGTATCTAGTCGCAATTTTATCTTTTATTAATTTGCACAAAGACACATTTCCGATGAATTGTCCTTTTTTGAGTTTCCAATATACAACACTTTGACACACTTACTCTATCTGGAGAGATAATTTGGGAATCCATTTCCAATTCAGCAAGTATTCTGGAACTTATCGCCGCGTCCATATTAGAAGTTAAATCCTGTGCGAATATCATGCATTTAAATAAGTCAAGAGTTAATTTACTTAACTTGAATTTTTCACATTCTCGATTCACGACTATTGCATAAGTAACAAAATAGTCATCGCCGGACTTTGCTAAGCCATCACGTATTAAATAGAATAAAGAAATAGTATAGTGAATATTATCGAGAATAGCGTCCGTATAGTAATAGAGGATAGAATAGAAAGAGTAATACGTATAGTAATAAAGGAAAGAATAGAAACGATGATCCTTTAGACGACACGCTAATTCCGATATATACATTTCCTTTAACAACACGTGGTCTAGTTATTAGAAATGGAATCACCTTTGTTTGCTCACTGGTGATCTGTGTTCAAACTTAAGTGTCGGCAGCGCCACTTGATTCCAGTATAACACTACTCTAGGCAGAGTATTGAATGTTGCAAGCCAGTTAGATCGCCATTGATCTGTTAGAGTTCGGGCCGAGGATCGACCAGCGGCAAGGCCTCTTCATTGATGGAAATACATCAATAGGATCAACTACGTACATGTTTGCGGTTTATCTGCAAAAAATAATCTGCAGATCGTTTAAAAATGCAGGGTTGCCGAGGGAGACTTGGTCAACGCTTGCATTGGAAATTTTCGTATTTTCTATTTCTTTGGATTTCATTATTTAATTTTCAGAAAACAATTTTTTTATATACTAAGGTTACTCTGGCGGTAACACTTGCATCAATTCCTGTAATAAAAAGTCACACAGTTTTCCAACCTTACATGATGAGCCTAATCTTCATAACTAAAATCTGCAGAAACATTATATTTTTCTAACAATTACAGTTAAGAGTAAGTATGTCCACTATTTCGGCATAAATTTTCTATATTGAAGTTTAAAATGAATTTTTTACAACGAAAAAACATTCTTGAAGATTTCATTTTAGCTTTAATTGAAAGTTTAATAATTAAATTTACGATTTCTATTAATTAAACAATTCTGGTGTATTTCAGATAGAAACTATATACATTTGATTGTCAAATTTAATTTCAAATTTTAAATTTTCTTAAAACGGCCATTTTCTTAATTTTAAGAAATTTGTAAACAAACACAAATTTATAGATTTTTAAAATATTTAAAAAAATTCTGACACGTTATTTTAGTAAAATTAAAAAATTTAAAGTTAAAGTAATCTGATTTCAAAGAAATCTTTGTTACTTATAGTATAAAAAAATAATATACAACCAATTATTAACGAGTGGTCCCGTTCAGTTGTTCGATCTTATTGATAATGGTTGATTGACGAGCCGATGACACCTACTACTGATGACCATATATGACATAATTTTTAAGTCTGAGTTTTTAAAAAAATTATTCTATTTGAGTTTGACACACACTAATGGAAATACAATACATAAAATAAAATTATTTAGTGAAATAGTAAATGAAAAAAAGCAAAAATAATTTAAAATTTAAAGTTTACACTTTTACAGCTGATCGGAAAATACAATCTGTTAATAAACGGAATGTTTTGAAAAGGCCACGTAAAGGGACAAAACCCTTAGATCACGTGACCTTGTTATAATAATGGCAATTTCTGTATATCATACATGGAAATAAGGAATGTATTAATTAAAAAAATACAACATAAAAAATTATTTTTAAAAAAAGTAGCGCAACTAAATTTATTAAACTTAGCAATTTTGGATTCGTAAATTTTTTTTCTACTTAATTACTACATAATATCGAGGAACCCTCCTAATACAGAGCTTTACACGATTTAAAACTATTATAAATTATTATAATTAAAATTTCTTAAAAAACGAAAAAATTCTTGTAAAAGCTAATTATTCATCAGAAAAAAAATATTTCTTCAGACAATAATGTCCTTAATATTACTTATTTACAAAAGCAATTAAAAGCTTTTCTAATTAAGTAATATCATAGTTTTATTGGATTCATTATTTTTCAATTCAGAGCAGATTTTCAGTTAAATAGCTCAAATTTATGAAAGAAAAGTAGATTATTTACCATCTTCGAAGACTCCTACTTTTAACAAAAAAAAAAAATTCAGGAACCAAAAAGGTTTTGGGCGAAATTTCATTAAATTAAGTAAATGTGGGGTAACATATTTTAAAAAAATATAATTTCTACCAAAAGTTTCTAAAAAAAAAATATTTCAAAAATAATTTCATTGATTTGTGAATAAGTCCTGAAAATTTCATTAAGATTGGACAATTATTTTATTTTTACAAGAATTTCTAAATCAATATGTTTTCAACGGTAAAAAAACGCAAAAAAAACAATGTCATTTTAAACGTCGCCGCGATGATGTAAACAAAGACGACTTTAACCAAAATTTCGAACGTGTTAGAAAATATTAAAAAATTTCAAAAAATAATTAAAAAATACTTTTTTCTTTCATCTAAATAATAACATAAGCATTTTGACGATAGTACTTTATTTTCTTTAAGTTTGTGGCATTTTTCATTTACGCTATGCTGTTTTTCCGCGAAAACAGTGGACATGCTTAGTTAAGAGTAGTAACTGCTATCGTAATTGTATTTTTTGATTCCTTATGCTATGCAGTGAATATTCATTTCATTACGGTTTCCACGACTACAAAATACACGACTTCAAAATATTTCCCCATTGCTTTTTTAAATATTTGAGCGAAACAACATTAATCCATTGTAATAACAATCAAAATGTATGATTGTACGTCATTATTTAACAGTCAATGTCTTAAAGTTAGTCTCAGTGAAATGGAAAAATTGGAATCTTGAGCTTGGCATTTTTTGATATATTTCCATCTGCGGTCTCAACAAAGTTTTTATTCTCAGTGATAATTTTAGCGTGAAACCAATATTAAAGAATTAGTTGAAGCTATATTTTAGAGATTTTTCTATCACGTACTTAAATTTTCGCTTTTCTTTCTTTTTTTTTCTTTCTTTCAGAGAAATCAACAACGTCTTCCATATGTTTCTGTTTTCATTTTTCAACTGCAGAAATAGAACATGTCCACTCCAGGGAAATTGCCAACAAACGAATACAATATATAAAGCCAAGTGAAGGGCAAACAACATCACAATGTACTAATTCGGTGCTACTGAGGGTCCATTCAAGAAGAGGAAAACAAACAAAACCGTTCATTCTCCAACAGAAAATACTCGAACAGCACCACACTACACACATATATATGGCATCTAAAATACAGAAATATTACACATAGAATAAGCTGGAAAATATTGTAAAAATACCCTGCCTACAAAAACATTACAAAAATGCCTATTTGCCTACACGAAATAGTTCCAGTAATATTTCATACCCCACAAAAGAATTTACTATATATAAGATCAGAAATAATTTCCGATATAGGCATGAAAATAAAGACCTATTATCTGAATTTATACCAAACGGATAAAAAGACACCATCACATAAACCACCATTGAACCTATAAACATGAAAATAGAAACCACTGATACCATAACACCAACAATTTTTCTAGTTCAAACTAGTCATCATAATAATTGCATTTATTATTATTGTCATTCCACCACCATTACTAATCACTTCTACCACTTTACAATATTATTTGCCACTACAATTATTATTATCATCACCCCCACCATTACTACCACCTAACAACCACTATTGCCATTTTACTCCGCAATCACCATTAAAGTCATTTACTCCTCTCTCAACGCATAAAAACTACTATGTATTACAAATTGGAATTTCTACCATTTATATGTAAGCAATCACCAAACACAACCAAATAACCGGCTTTAAAATAATAACAAAACAGCTTTAAAAACTTAAAAATAATAGCAATTTTTATCTATCATAGTTTTACACAGATCCCATCATACGTATATACGTGTTTGCGACAAAATATTATTCATCGAACAAAAACAGAGAAACACTCTGCGCGTTGACATCGCTACAATCAGGTAAAATATTCGCTATACAATGCATTATTGAATACAGCAATCAAATGCATATGTACACAACACACACACACACACACACACACACACACACACACACATATATATATATATATATATATATATATATATATATATATATATATATATATATATATATGCAGTCCCATACTGTTCACATATGTTTATGTTTGTGTAAACTCCGGTGGGCGAGCGTGTGGGGATGTGTGTTTGCGTACGTCAATAGGTGCACGGACGTGTAATTGTGTTTTCGTATGTATGAGTGGCGTCACGGACACAATTTTTCCGCCCACTTCCAGAAAAACACCAATACATGCAACTCTACATAAATCCAAAATTTTTAAAGAATTAATCATTTTGTCTGACGATCGCGAAAGCGTGAATCCCAGGGTCACAAACTCATATTAATCCATGCTATATATCTATATGTATATACATGTTAACTACATCAATCTCTCTTACGGTCTCTTTCTCTATCTTTCGTACCTACACCCGCACACACGCACAGACACACGCACGCACACACACACACACACACATATATATATATATATAGAGAGAGAGAGAGAGAGAAAGAAATATAGAGAGATTTGTGTGCAGATGTCTCTCTGCTTGTGTGTAATTTTATTGACATGTCATTTTCAGTTTCCTGACAATTTATAAAATCTCTCTCTCTCTCTCTATCTCTCTCTCTCTCTCTCTCTCTCTCTCTCTCTCTATATATATATATATATATATATATATATATATATTTCAATTCCTTTGGAAAGTTATGAATCCTCTTCCTCTCCCTCCAGCTATGGGTAAAATAGCAGGACAGACTGGGTTCTATAGCCTTGGATGGCAACTGGTCTAGGAGAAGACAACTCTGAATTCAAAACCTGCGGAGAGTTGTTTGGGAACCTTGTGGCATTCGGTGCACCAGGTCTCTGTATTCGTCCCTTCAAAAAGTGTGGATGGTCCTGCACGAGACCTTCACCACTATAATCAAATCTCCTGTGCCGGTGTCGAGCTGTCGGTTTCATGGAAACTGATCTGCTTGACCCTCATACGTCGAATCTCGACGGGAGAGTCGATTATATATATATATATATATATATATATATATATATATATATATATATATATATATATATTGTTTTTTTTTATGTATGTGTTATCGTCATTTAAGAGTGATGCTAATCAATCAATAAAAACAAATCCTTTAAAAATTGGAAACAAATCCTGGATAAAGCTTATAGAATATATCCCTATTACACCCACACTATAGAGTCTACCTCTATATCAAATACACGCAGAACATAGCCATTAGACCCATTGTGTTTATAATCAACACTGCAACACACTCATTCTTTTTATCATTGGAAAATCCTAATTCCACCGGCCTGGTTATGATGATAAACTACGCCCGACTGCAAAGTCTCTGATCAGATGGTTCTGAGGAGCGTCAAACTACCTCTTAATTACTGATATTCCCAGGTCCACCATGACCTAGGGTGTTAGCACCTGTTAGGGTCCCATCTAGAGATAAATAGTTAACCCCATAACTGGAGTCAAAACACTATGAAAGTGTGAAGATATGTTTTAATACCAGAAATACTTTGTAAATAATTATTACGAGCTACAATTTTTTATGGAAAAATATTACAAGCGGTACATATTGAAGAAAACATCTTAACAGAGATACATTTACTGAAGGAAACATATTTCTAGAAATAGATTTTTGAAGGGAAAATATTACCAGAAATACATTTCTGAAAAAAATTATTACCAGCAATACATGTTTGAAAAAGAAATACCAGCTATACATTTAGAAAAATATTAGTAGCGATACATTTTGAAGTAAACTATTGCTAGAAATAGTTTTTTGTTGGAAAAATTATTACCAGCAATCAATTTTTGAAAGAAAATATTACCAGCAATAAATATCTTGCAGCATTAAATAACCCATTGAGGTTGGGAAGCCGTAAAAAAAAAACATCCTAATTCCATTCGTTGGCACCATCTATCCAACATACATTAAATACACTAGTGACATGATACAGAGAATACGAAACATAATCATAGAAAACAAGATTATGGCTAGTTTAGATATTGAATCAATATGTACGTTACAATATCCTTCAACATTGTTACTAATAAGTGATTAATATAATTATTAGATATGAGCAGTTATTAAATAACTATAATAAATAAATAAAAAATGAAAAATTGAATATAAGCAGACAGTTTCTGATTAACCCCTGAATCGTGGACGGACAGGTCCGCCACCGAAACTCTGGTGTCTGGATGGTGAAGGTAACATGAATCAGCTCAAAGATTTGTGAATTCAAACAGTTCTATCGGCACAAAATATCTACATATTCAAACAAACGAGCATAAATGTATTACATTGACTAATAGATTAAGCGACGTGCTTGTATCCGAATATCATTTGGACAATTCATACGCATTCTGTCCCAAAATGAAATGCCTTGTGTGCATATTAGAAAAATATAGTAAACTTTAATCTATCTATCTATCTCTCTCTCTCTCTCTCTCTCTCTCTCTATATATATATATATATATATATATATATATATATATATAATATGTGGGTGCTTGCTTGTGTATTGTTATGGAAACTCTCAATCACTAACCGAATGTATAAAAACAATATGATTATAATCAGATAATGATCTGACGTTTAATAAACTAAAGAAATCGGGAATGCTGAGAAATCACAAAGAATTACCCTCAGTTTATTCGATGAAGCATATGATGGATGGGAAAGAAGAAAATTTGAAGTGTGTTATTAAAGGCGGATGAAGTGGAATAAGGAAATGGATCTACACTACTTCCAATAAAAGCTTAGAAAGGAACTCCTGCCATCAATACTGGAAAGAACGATAACAGCTATCGTGCTTGAGAAATCTATCTTTATGAAAAAAATAATTTAAAAGACGTAGTTTATAAATTTCAACCGAGGAACAAATGACGGATATTTTATTTAATAATAAATATGAAAAATTACATAGAAAAAAATGAAGTAATTCAATAGGGAAGAATAAAAGAAGAACCAGAGAAAGAAGAAGAAGAAGAAGAAGAAGAAGAAGAAGAACCAGGAAATAGATAAAGAAGGGGAGTAAAAGGAGGAAGAAGAACCAGGAAATAGAAGAAGAAGAAGATGTTGAGGATGATGAAGAAAAAGAAGTAAAAGGAAAAGAACCAGGAAATAGATAAAGAAGGAGAGTAAGAGGAGGAAGAAGAGGAGGAAGAATAAGAACCAGGAAATAGAAGAAGATGATGATGATGATGATGATGATGATGATGATGATGATGATGATGATGATGAAGAAGAAGAAGAAGGAAAAGAACCAGGAAATAGATAAGGAAGGAGAAGAGGAGGAGGGAGAAGAGGAGGAAGAATAAGAACCAGGAAATAGAAAAAGAAGAAGAATAAGGAAATAGTAAAAAACGAAGAAGAAGAAGAAGAAGAAGAAGAAGAAGAAGAAGAAAACCAGGAAATAGATAAAGAAGAAGAAGTAGGAAGAGGAGGTAAATAGGTTACAAAGCGAGAAAATATAACGATATTCGAGACAATTGAATATTTCTCTGTTTGTCCAAGAAAACGTTCTTTTTAAATCTAGATCATTGTGCAGCTATTTGGACACAGATGGAGAAGAGTGACATGCATAAATATATTTTAGCGTCGGTTTGCAGTAGCAAACGATGCGAAAGATTAGAACAATTTCAAAGAAGTAGCAAGATGTGTGGGTGTAGAAGAAAAGGAAGTGATAAAAGCGAAAATAAACTGATTATTTAACAAACATGAGATTATGACGAGGAACAGTGGCTGAGTAGGAAAATTTGTCGAATTCATATTCCCAATGATATTGTGTTTGCTTTTGCTCTAAAACGAAATTTATTAGTACTTCACTTCACTTTACCCCGATCTATAGGTTAAATAAGAGCGTCGATAACACTATAAAGCTAAACCCGTCTAGGAGAATGACAACTTTAAACTCCCCTACGTTAAACACTATTTGCTAATGAAGCCAGACTAACAAGTACCTAGCGTAGTTGATTTGTGTCCCTACAGGCCTCCAGGCTTCACTACACCAAATATTGATGTGTTGAGTCTGTCGTTTAAAATTTGTGTTACTTTCAGATTTTGTTTTAGGAAATTGTTGTAAGTCTTTAATTATTGCTTTACTGTTATTTGAGAACATATTTTTGCATAACGAGAGAAATATTTGAAGAATTAATTCAGTCAGAAATTCTCAAGTAATAAATCAGTTGAAAATTGTATGAAAATGACGATTAATTTAAAAGACAAGGACTTAGCGATGTTGAAATGTTTCCGAATTTCTGTTTGGATCATTTCTGTTAATTCACTCAAAATAATATAAAGTTACTTATCGGAAATATAAATTTACTCCAAGAATTTATAAGTGTTAAATAAGTTTGCTTTTTTACAATTTTCTGCATACTTTTGAAATTACAATTTTCAAATCAATGTTTATTTGTTTTTCCTTGAATTTTTGTCAAACTTTTGAAATTATAAATTCAAAATCAATGTTTGTTTTTTTTGAGTTTTTTTTATTAAAGTCTTGGTATCCTTTTGAAATTATATATTTAAAATGATTTTTTTTATTAAACTTTTGGAACAAATTTTAAATTATAAAGTTTAAATCAAAATTTGTTTAGCAAATTCAACCATCAGAATGAAGAATTGCCAAAAACCAGGGAGTTATTCATATTTCGTAAGTGCCGTTGATATTCGAGATACTTTTAAGGAATGTTTTACAATAAAAAAATAGAAGACAAAATCTGTTTTTGGTGATTTTGTTTTATTGTGCTAAGCGCGACGGATACCCCCACACTTAGAAACAAGGCAACCATATTTGGGTCGATCACACATGTCAGCCCAACCGGATTGAAAGGGAAGTCCGCTTTGATTTTAAAGTGAATTAGTAGAAATAGCTTATATTTCTGAACGTATTTATGAAATTTGATTTGACCAGAATAATGATTGGAACAAATTTAAAGAACGATATCCCTTTGCGTAGAATAGATTATTTTGCTGCAAATAGAAACTATAGGTGTACGTTATTTCTAGGTATACTAGAATAAGAATTTATTCAGATTAAAAATATAACTTCACATTGTGTATATGTTTATTATGCCTGTGTCTGTGGGTGGTTTTGCGTGTATATGTGGGCTCTGTGAAAATGGCAAATGCATATAGCCTGGTCATATATAAAATTTATATTTGCTCTGAGGGAACTCGTCTATAATCAATGCTGATCAGGTGAGTAGCTGCGGGTAGATATTCCTCTAAATCTGATTTAGGTGTTTGAGTTTATATTTATTAGATATTTAGAATATGAAATGAGTAATAAGTAAATAAATAGTTTTAAATATTATCAACATCATGTTAATTTAATGTTTACCTTTTTGCTGAAGAATAAAATAGGGTCATTTTTTATTTGACTGAATTGGCTTCAGAAAAGAATATTAATGATTATTTTGTTGATGAGGAATATATCTTCTTTAATTTTGTAAGAACATGTTTAAGAAAATAATATTGAAATTAAAATTGTAAATATATTAACCATTGTTGTATATAATTTGTGTTTGTACTAATGATAATATAACACTTTACACTAAAACATATAGTTTCCAAAATAACTGACATCATTTAAAATGTGAATATCTGAATAACTACCTGCACCAGACAAACGAAATTAAGTAGGCTTCATATTGAACAAATAAAATATGTATTTACCAAGATTCAAGTCAGATATTCAAAGGGATGTAGATTTTATAACATTTCACATCGCTACATAAATGTTAAATATGCGAATCATATGTGACACGACACACCTCATATATGTAGTCTACTTCCTGCGAAAAACGCTGTAGGATGTCTGGCGTAACAATAACCAACCTCTCAGGGATTATCTCCTTAAGTTCCTCTTGGCTTGTAGAAAGAGGGAGACTTGTCCTTTCACATAGCCCAAAAGAAACAAAATCACAATGTGTCAAGCCAGATGAACGTGGTGACCATTTCAACAGCTCATTGTCATTATCAATGACACGTCCAATTTATCTTCGTAGATTATCACTGAGATAAGTCCACACATTCAACTTAGGATTTACACATTTTGTTAAAATTGGGAGTAATTTGAGCGAAAATTGGCTATGTGATTTGATTAGAAAAATGATGTAATTTTTTTTGGTATAGGATGAAAATTAATAATTCTTTTTTTAGTTATCAAGGAATGTAATAAAGCTAACTCTGACGCAAAGGCTTTAGTGAGTGCTAGGGAATATGAGAAAAATGCTATTAATGAGAACGAACTAAAAGTTACAGGAAATAAGAAGACAGAAGAGAATGATGGACATTGCATTCAAGTTTTTGAAGTTCGAAGTTGACTAAAAGGTAAGAAATCGGGAGAGGTTTCCACAAGCGAGAAGTGCAAATGACGAAACTGTTTGCATAAAACTTGCAAATTGTAATATGGTCGAACATGATACATTCTAAAGTGTTTTATAATTTACAGTCTTGTAGATTAAAGAATATTCAATGGAAACATCAACCAGGAAAACTATGAGGAACATTCCACAGATCTCCTTCGGTTTTAGGAAAATTGACCCCACCCCCACATGTTACAGATAAATTCTCATCATACACAATGAAACTATTGCAAATAAGAATAATTAAATTACTTGAGTTCTTATAGTTGAGTGAAAATAATCTGCGGATATTGAGTTAAAAATCGAGTTTAATTTTGTTTTCTTCTTTGAAATGTCAAAGATGTTTTCCCCGATGACTGAATGATTTATTTATATATATGTTTTTTTTTTATTTCTTTGCGAAGTAGTTGAATGTTCTCACTTCATGTCACGCAAAAGCTGTGAAGTGAAAACACGACGAATACTTACTGTCAATTTCATAGAAATAAGGAAGGGTGAAGTAGTCAAATTTGTTCACATCATCGGAATTTTAATACTTAATTTCATGACAAGTAATCTCTATCCTTCTTTCTCTCTAACCATCATAATCTTTCTCCCTCTTCTGCTCTCACCTACATCTAGACAACACTAGGACTCTTATCTCTTTGCAAATATAAATAAAATTTGATACAGTTTGACTGAGATTTTCTACTACATAGGCTGTACGCACCTTCAGATTAGCACTTATATCGAACCTTAAAAATTCTCTGGAAGCCTGTAAAAAGCATTTAGACAGCTTAATCCCATAGAAAGATGCTGAATTCTTCAAGTATGCAAAAATTAAGCTGTCTCTATGATTCCAAAGTACAGAGCTACACAATGACGGATGTTTGGTTTCATAAATATATATTAATCTTTCCAATGCAATACATACATTATTTTAAGACATTTTTTTTACGTATTTACGTTCTTTTGATAGATACAAATATTTAAGTAAATGCTGTTTATAATAAAGAGTATTAACGACAATTACTAGCCTGAACGTCCGAGAAATTTTCATAGAAAATATGCATCCTTATTAAAAAGAAATGATTAGGGGGACAGCGACCCTACCCTTCGAATGTCTAGCTGGATTAGAAAGCTTAACATGCTGAAAAAATATCTGCCTTTACACCACGTCAGATAGTTTGAAAAACATTGGTTTATACGTCAGCGCTAAGCCAGCATAAAATCATTGTAACCAATAATGGCGCCAATAACTGGTTTAGCACGCCACTCAAATGGAAAAGTTCCTTCCCATACCAAGATATATGTTTTGTCTCTAAATAATCCGAACTAGCCAACTTTCAACTTTCTTTTCAAAAGGTACGCCGAACAGTTTTTAAGGGCACGCGGAAGGGAAAATCTTGTGACCCCTGCTGTAATACTTCCCGTATATATTCGGTGCTTATCACTTATGGCCTTGTGCTATGGTAACTTAATATTGATGCTATATCACTTTCAGAAATGGGTAAATATATTAATAACCGTACACTCACATATTGAGCTGGTATTCTTATGTTAAATGATAGATACTGACGCAAGTATGAACCTTCAAATTAATCTTTAGAAGGTAATATTAGAATATATTTTATTCCTTGATTTGGTAGACGTCTTTTTTTCTTATGAATGAATTTCTGTCAATTCTACACACTGACACCCTCACGCATCAATAAATATCACAAGACAGAAATCGTGTTTGTTTATTTCATAACGGCAAATGTTTGTTACCCACGATATATCTCATCAAATAATACGTTTATAATTCATCTATTTCCCTGGACAGATATTAGAAAAGAGAATTTATTCGCGTGGAAAACAAGGTTGAACCTTAACGGATTCCATTTAAACATAATTCTGAATAACATCACTTTATCTTTCTTTTGTGGAAAACAAAAAATCGTAATTAAATATTGTGAAAAAGCTCATTTTAGCTGTAGTGATCCGTAAGACTGTCAATAAATTAAATAATTTAAAACGGTTAATTAATAATTACACTGCCGAATTGCTATAGAAATCCCGCCTCGCAATGCTGACCCGTTTTGAAAAAATACAAAACTGCCATTTACTTGAACTAAATGACTATAAAGAGGAATGGGGCGATTTCTCCATTCACTGACGGCGCCATTTTGGCTTATATTGGATGTTTTGCAGTACAGATTAAGCTAACTCTTTAATTACCAATTTTGATGCTGCATAGTTATAGTATTGGTTGCTTTCTGTCATGACCCGATTTCGGAAAATAGTAAATTGTCAATTAGTGGAAATAAATGGATATAAAGACGCCGATACTTTGCAATCATGGCGCAGCCATTTTCTTATTGATCAGATAATCTGCTGCAGTAAAGATTGGGAAAAACGACAACATCTAATATAATACAAAGACATGAGAAAACAAGGCGTAATATATGCTGCTATATGTTTATGCTTATTTGGGCATAAGTCTTGCCAGTTGATAAAAGAAACACGAGGGACCGCCATTTCATGGTATCTTGAAAATGTATATGTATGTCGACACTAGGCAAGATATACTTCGCATAGTCATGTAAATACGTCAACAGGAGCAGAAAGTTTAATATATATATATATATATATATATATATATATATATTCTGTGATTAAATATATAAAATATATTGATTGAAATATGGGTTATTTGGCAACCATTCTACATGTCGAAGTGCTGATAAGTAAACATTTCGATCTTCAGCGAGACAAATATAAATGAATAAGAACATTGGCTTGTCGGATGAGAGAATAAATACATTATTTCAGTTTTTTTTTTTTCCCATAAACATTTCAGTGAGCTAACAGTTAGGATCGAACCAATGTTTTGTGAATCAAAAATGCATTAAACGCATAAGATACAGTCGGATGCCGAATAGAGAATGACAACAATTAAGTAAAATAACGATTTAGAAGAAAGAGAAAATTTTCTAAACCTCATCGCAAGGGAAATTCTCAGAGTATTCGGTGAAAAAAAAATTCTGAAGAAGGGGCGATCGACGTAGTCAACTGACAATTACTCGAAATACATTCGTATTGAAAGTTTTATCGATATCAGTTTCTTCTTTCATACACTATTTGTTTTTAATTCATGATATCAAGGAGAAAAAAGAATTCTAATGTCCTGGTCATATCCTATTGAAATAAGACTTGGATAATTTAACACACAAAGGACAAGATTGAATCTATTGAAGCGGTTCGTAAACCGCGGCTAAATTACTTGAGTGTCTGGAAGTTAGAAGAAATAGTTCAAAGAAAAAGAGGAGTATATAGTGAATTGCTACTTTGAACAAAAATAAGCAACTGTAATCATCCAAGTTCTGAGAAAAAAAGTATATGATTATAATTCATAATTTTTCTGTCTCGTGTTTAAAACACCAATAGTAAAGTATCTCCTGATACGAGCACATGATAATTTGAATTAAGTCTTCTTCATAAACTTATTTCAGATACCTCATAATCCAGTCATGGTCGAAGGGATGAGAAAAGAAAATTAACGGCTGGAGCAGCCACACTGAGATCCTTCAGTTTGAGTAACATCAGACGATCGAATTGGGTTAATTTGTCCTCATGCAATTGAATTCATCAAATCTACCATGTAATCACTAACACGTCACAGCACTGAAATCAAGTTTCCATAGAACCACCCACTTGTTTTATTAAGTGAGCAAATTTAGAGAAGACATAGATATCTCCAGACTTATCCAGCCTTCACAGTGAACGGATTCTGAGAGAATTAGACGTCACAGCAGGATTCCTTCTTGGTCACCCCTGTATTAACAATATTAGATATGGAGTTGACACAGTGTTGATAGCGGCCTCAGAAAGCAAACTACATCAGCAGTAGTAAAATAAAGCGATAATAAAGGAATATACTTCAATTGTAAAAATACAATATTATGCCTGTTCGCTAAAAGAGGAGCCGACTGCGCGAATTACAAATTGGCTATACCAAAATCAAATAAGTACAAATCTTTAAATATATAAGAAATGATTAAAAGAATAGGATAGGATATGCAATACGGAAATTCAAAGTCGCTTTGGGATAGTGAAATTTGCCTTCCAAAAGTTAAACAAAGATTTAAGAAACAGGAAAATTTCGCTACAAAGAAAAGGGCACTGAACTATTATGTAATATCAGTCCCATTATATGGCATGTAATGCTGGAGAGTCTCTGAAAAGGAGTTTTGCGGCAACTGAAATATGATTCTACAGAAGGATGTTGGGGATAGTATGGACTGAAGATTTGAGCAACGTCGAAGTTAAAAACAAAATGGAAACAAAGAATGCATTTATACTTAACATCAGAAAATGACAGTTAACAGTTATATGGCACGTAATGAGGAAAGACGCCTTAGAAACGTTGATACTCACAGGACATATTGGATACAAGAGTGATAGAGGAAATAGTCGCATAGCCTACCAAACGAACTTTTGTAAATGGTTGGTAGAACAGAGACCAGACGAGAAAACAAAGAGTAAACACTACAAAGGGCAGAGCATTATAGAGAACCATGGTCGTCCATGTCTTGAAAGGTGAAAGATAGAAAGAAGAAGAAAAAGAAGAAGAAGAAGAATAGTAGTAGTAGTAGTAGAAGTAGTAGTAGTAGTAGTAGTAGTAGTAGTAGTTTTGGCTGGTATATCTTTTACTTGAACTGCGGCATAATGTACGTCACCATTTAAAGACGGGAGGCAAGCTATAGCGTCAGAATAGTTTCACGGGTAGTTTCCTTCAAATATATACTATTTATTCTAAGTACAAGCATTTAAATTTATAAGAAAAAGTTTTAAAACTTTTAATGAAATATTTTATGCATTTTCACACGTAAAAATGCATTCAGTAGCATCAACAATTTTATGTGTTCGCTCAGGAACTAGACAACGGAAAATGCTATACACACGAAGCAAAATTCATCCTGGTAGAGATTTGGTAAAGGATAATTTTTAGTTTCGTCTAACCCAAAATCAGATGTGAAAGACACGAAAGTTATTTTAGCAGCAACCTCACGAAGGGCACAACATGAATGGCAAACCTAGGAGTAATGACGTGTCTTTGGTATGATAAGCTGACGGATCCGTCCATAATTACGTTGGTTATGAATTCAGAGGTTTCCTTCTCAGATGCTGGCGGCCGCATTTAGGCACTTGAGACCAGTCAACCTGCTATTCCAGGACGATAGATCCGCGCATTTTCCTAGTGTATTCGGGCGTCGTGAACGGAATAGAATTAAGCGAAAATGCAATTAACGCATCGTTAAAACTTAAACTATCTGCGCATACTAAGGTGCAATCTATTCATGTCATTAACTATCTTTAAATCTAGTTTTTCCTTGAAAATCAGCATTAGTAATGCCAATTTATTTTCTGCTCGACCAAAAAGTAACAACTCCTATTGAAACAATGCAATCATCATACCAACAACAATGGTTCGATAGATTAAATTACACTGCTATGAAGCTACAAAGACACTCTAACTTGTTGGTATACACATAAATGTAGTAGTAAAGCTAACTTGTTATCCATTGATACATAATAAAGCGCTGGAGAAATTTAAACGCGTATATCCATGAAGTCATTTTTTAATAAATTGGTTTGATTATAAATGATATCTGTGTGTCCCATCCTTACAAAATAATAAAAGAAAACGTTACAATCCGTACTGCTGACATATAACATATATATGATCAGTTTATATATAGATGTATATTACTAATATATGTTTTTTTACAATATAAGCGCTATAATTTCATTCACATGACGGTTTTAAAAGCTTATTTTAATAAATCTTTCGTCTGCATTATTTATTGTTAACTCAACTTCAGAAATTGCTAGATATAGAAAACAAATTTCTGTTAAAATATTTATACGTAATATTTTATACGGACAAAGATTGTATCTATCTTTTCAAAATTAGTTGCAAATTAGAAAACCTATATCATCTGCTATTATTACAAATTAGTCAAAAGGATAGGAAAAATACTCTTTATAGAATTATATCTATCTTGTCAAAATTAGTTGCAAATTAGAAAACATATGAGTCAAAATAATCTGCGTAATTAAATATTTTTTCTGAAAATTAATAGTCAATTATGTAAACAACGGGAAAATAGTAAGTTTGCTGATTTATTGAAAATAATAGCAATAATACTTATAATAAAAGAACAATTTTTGTACTCACAAGTAGGTCCACGACTGACGATGAGGTGTATCTCTGGAAAATAAGTGAGATATTAGATTATCTAATAATAATAATAATAATAATAATAATAATAATAATAATTATTATTATTATTATTATTATTATTAGAAGTAACAATTATATGAAAATTAAAAAATTATTTAAATGTTGCTCTAATACAGAGGTCTGTAAACATCTTTGATCACAGTAGTAAATTAAAATGCAAATATCATAATAAAGAAGAAAATTATAAAATAGTTACCTAATCATAAAATAGTTACCTAATCATAAGATAGTTACCGAATCATAAAATAGTTGCCTAATCATAAACTAGTTGGTTAACTTTAAATGTTACTTTTCCCCACAAAAATTACAAAGGTGAGATAAGTTCTAAAAATACATTTCTCTTTAGGTAAAACGGGCATTTTGCTAATAAGTTATTTCAACCATGATGTGTAGCATTTCAAATGACATAATATCATATAAAAGAATACATCATTCGCACTCTCTTAATACAAATTTGTCGGGGAATGTGATGGATGTAAACAAATGGATACAGTAAATATGTAATGAATTTTGTGACATAACATTTCGATATTAAATAACTATGTCCAAAATAAAAAAAAATGAAATAATGTTTTCATGCTGACTTATAATATTTCATACTTTAAATTAAAAAAAATAGTTTCAAATCCATGATTATCTTTGAGACACACCATTATTTTCAAGGAAGTGAGATAAATATATATTTAAAAAAAAAACATTTTACTGTACTTGTAAGGATGTATCTATATTCTCTCTGAAACATTGAAATAATGTAAGTCAGTGCGCATTTATCTCTTTATTGACGTATTTGTGAAGATTATATGCTTATAATTGTTGAATTTTTTATGCTCCACAACTATATATATATATATATATATATTAAAGACATTTTTTTATGTTTAACGTTGTTATTTTATAGATACAAGTATTTAAGCAAATGCTCTGTTTATGATAAACAGTATTAAATAACATTTACCGGCCTGAATGTCCGAGAAATTTTCATAGAAAATATTCGTTCTTTGACAGGATTCGAACCTGCATCCTATACGGAACCGTCATATACGCTGACGTGCCTTACCTCTAGGCTACAAAGAAGCGTTCGGTAGACAAGGTCGAATTTACTGTTTATAAACTTCAATCTTCCATGAATCTCGTACATTCATAACTGCTCTGGCGTATCGAATGTAAACAAATGATGTCATATATTAAGAAATGGACAAGGTCCGACAATTTATTTATTAAAGACATATAATAAAATATCAACGTTAAACATAGCCTAGAGGTAAGGCACGTCAGCGTATATGACGGTTCCGTATAGGATGCAGGTTCGAATCCTGTCAAAGAACGAATATTTTCTATGAAAATTTCTCGGACATTCAGGCCGGTAAATGTTATTTAATACTGTTTATCATAAACAGAGCATTTGCTTAAATACTTGTATCTATAAAATAACAACGTTAAACATAAAAAAATGACTTTAATAAATAAATTGTCGGACCTTGTCCATTTCTTAATATATATATATATGGGGGTGCGTGTGGTGTATTAATTATTATCTCTCAGTTCCACCTGCACAATCCCCATTTTGTCATGTATCCCAAAGACTTACAGCGTAGCGTTAAGTTTACAGGAATTTGTTCCGAGTGCAGCAACCACAAACAGGACAGCTTGAGTTGCTCTTTCTTTTATGTGAATGATTCGCCCTTTGTACCTCTGTACTTTCTTCTAGTACAACATCATAATATACTTATTTCAAGGTCCTGGAAACTCTCTAGGAATCCATTCACGACTGCTTTTTGTGTACCACTTTGATAGCCGGGCGATGGTTCTCCAAAGGCTTGTCAGTCAAGATAGTCGTATCCCACACGAGCTTCAACTTACTTATTCTCGACTGCTAACGATGGTGAACGTTCGTACCACTTCTCTTAGCATTCGTGTTCATACTTCCTACATAGTACATGTAAAGCCATTATATTCGTTTACTAAGACCCTTGAGAAAGTTATGAATCTTCTTCTCGTCCCCCCCTCCGCTATGGGTAAATATCAGGACAGACCGTGGGCTTGGATGGCAACTGGTCTACCGCATAAAGAAATGCCAACCTACGGTAGGAAAATAATCTGCCTCGTCATTCATGTATCGAATGATACATGATCGCCTAAGCGTGTATAATGCATGGCACATAATTGATTGACATTGTTCCCAATATTCGCTGAGGTTTATGTTTGAATTTCGTTGTGTGCACTCTTTTAGCGTGAACAAAGTGAAGCTACTGGCAGTATTTTGTACAGTTTCAGTAGGTCTACTACAAGGTTCGCACAAGGGTAAACAATTTTTTATATTATTCTTATTATTATTATTATTATTATTATGATTTGACCTTCTAGCATATAATGAAAGTAACCTTAAGATATAATTTACATCAAGTAACCACAGAGCCACATATCCCATCGAAGATATCTTAAGGATTTCTGCACAGAGACACTATATTTAAATATATTCATAAAACTGCAGTTTTCCTTGCTTGTTTTTTTTTTCTTGATTAAATAAAAATTCAAAGTTAGTAGCTTACGTAGCTACCTAATTCTAATCAGTGTAGACACCCAAGTACAAGTTTTACAGGCTGGTTTCTACAGAAAGCTAAAATTACCCTATATTGTAACAGTATAATATTTCTATTATTAACTCTCTCCCTTTCAGACTTATGGAAATCTGCATAAATATCCACCTCCATTATACAATAAAAAGTTAAGGGCCTACATTCCATCGACTTTTATATATGCTCCTACTTGTATATACTTGAAATGAGCAATTGCTGAAGTGTATCAATAATTCCCTCTTAGTTCTTTCAATTTGGGTCACCAAGAACATTTGTTACCTTTCTACCTTCATTCGTCCGTTTGAGCCACTGAGATTTAAATGCAGGATCAGAAAAAAAAAATAGGAAGTTACTTTCTGTAACACTTTTTGTTTATTCCCTTTCACTGGCTCCACGTTTTAGTTTAATGTATTTTTTTCTTCTTTTCTAAGAAGTGAGTTCACGAACAGTTTCAAGTTTCTAGTCTGGTCTGCTGTCATTTATTTAAGCCTATTTTGCTTTCATAAAAAAATCTACGTGCTACACTTGGCTATTTATTCTGGTTCTAAAATAACTCGATCTGACTTGTCAAGATTGTTCTTATTTATTAAATGACTGAAAGCTCTTCTGCTTCTTACGAAAGAAACCAAAGTCGCTGTCTGCATCGCTTTTAGACGATGTAGAAAGCAATACTTGCAGAAAATATATTTGTA
>CAHIKZ030000732.1:610000-700000 GCA_903632075.3 Acanthosepion pharaonis | reverse complement strand
ATTTTGACGATTTTTATATTTGTTTGGCACAAATATAGAACATCCTGAAATTAGATGGTGTATGGTTTCTGTGTCACAGAACTTGCCTATCATGTATGATATTTGCCAGAAAATGTCTAGTGAAAAAATCTGGCCTTGCTCTGCAAGAATAAAGCCTTACGTTTCATCCTTTTATCCATATACTTGTAACAATGGAAAAGTGATAACTTTATCAACAACGGCTTTGTTCTGGATAGTGGCCATGCATTTGTTTGTCTTGACAGTTTTTTTTTTTTCATCTGTTCATGAGCTTTATACTTGGCTTTCTTTTTCATAATTTTTGCTGCAACTTTTGTGTCTTAGGTTCTGTTTTAATTTTCTAAAAGAATCGACTTGATGTCAATCTCTTTTGCATTTACAACCTTCTTTCATGATTGGATATTTTCTTTCTGTTCTTGTTTTTGTTGACTAATTGTATCATCCATTCCGTCGCCATTTCCATGTACCTTAGTAAGACAATAGTTATTATCTTGTATGACAATTCTAGTTAAATAAGACCTCTTTCAAATTTTTTACTGGGTATATATAGACGGTCTACAGCAGTCTTTGGACGATGCATTTTATGCTTAGAAAGAACCTTTCTTTTCTTAGGATCCATTCGTTTGATATCATTTAGCATCCAGTTGAAGATGTTGAAGCTATATGATGTCAAGTCTATTTATGGCCATAATTCGATTCTTAGAATTCCATTCTGGTCTTAATATCAGTCGCACTCTTCTATAGTAATGTCTTCGTGCTATTTCATATATTTTCTCATAGTGAATTCCATCTGGTGTTAAATTCACGAAACAAAATATCAGGCATAAACACGTTGACTGTCCATGTAGTGCAATACGGTTTCAACATCCTTAACTGTGCCATAACTTGCATTAAGCGATTGGATTTCAAAACGAGAAAGATTTTCACTTTTCACTGCATGCATCATCCTAATAATGTTGATCGTCTGTATGTATTCACATACATATAAGGCAGAGAATTAGCTCAACTAGATCTGTCTTACAAAAACACATGAAAGATAACTGGAATCGACGGAAGACTAGATGTCGATGTGCATCAAAGAACATCAACACTGGGAAACATGCAACATCCTCAGGAAGGAAACTAAAATAAACTGGTACGAACATCACAAAGACCTGGTTACATAGACAGGACCTGTAACAATTTTATGTGAATTTACATTTCACACAGACTGAACGTCCATAAAACGGGATGAAAGACCTCAATAAGAGAATGTACTTTCTTATTGATATGGCAGTACCAGCAGATTGTAACTTATCTTTGAAGATATTCAAAAAAACAATAAATTATAAGGATCTTGAAATGAATATTTGAAAAATGAGACACACGAAGACATGAATAATTTCAGTTGTAGTTGGATCCCTCTGAATGATTGGAAAAGATATCGATAAAATAATTTAGGGGATTCCTGGTAGCCCATGCCTTAAAAACAAACCAAAAATACTCACAAGTACAGCTCACGCAAGAAAAAGAACTTTATGTAAAATTGATGGGAACTTAGATCTATCTGGTCGTGTCCATCATAGATGAACCAGTCCGGAGTTGAAAAATCTCTCTGAAATAAATCTTCTAGGAACAATGCGGCACCTGGTCAGCTAAAGCAGATTATTTCTAACCTATGCCCAGCTGGCTCAACGAGTTAAAACAAGTAATCAAAAGAAAACAGACTAAATGAAATCAGAAAGATTATATATAATTCATGGCATCGCTTTAAAGAAGGCAAAAGTAAATACAGGGAACAAAAAGCAGACGATGGCAATCTAAAACTATTCGTGGTAAATAATCAGCCTGTGCCAAACAAGTAGATGTAGATAAAACTCCATCAGTGGTTGCGTTGTGCATTATTAAAAGCTTTTCTTGCTGCATGGGATATATTCTTGCTAAGTTGAAATTATCAAGCAAACATACTGAAATATTGAAAAATGCTGTCGCCCCTGCTGCGCATGAGGCTGGTAGAAAAACGTAACTTTGTGCTTCGCTCAAAGGCATTATGCGCATTTGAATGCAACAGATGACAATGGAATTTGAACAAATACACACACTGTGATGAATGTTCCGAAACAATTAAGCATTTTGTATAAGATTACACGGTATTCACATCCACCAAATATAAAACACGACATGAGAGGATGGACTAATATTTGCACTGGGAAATCTACAACTTTTAAGAAAAAGAAACTGCTTTGTAAGAACACAACCCAGACCCGGTTACTGACATCATGTCTTTCACATTTTATGATATTTGAGAATAAATACAGGCAGAAAAATCCGAGCCAATTGCCAAGACATAGAGATCAAAGAGCACGAAAATGTATTCCTTTCTTACTGGCATGACGCTTCTTGCAGACTGTTAAATATCTTTGAAAATCATCAAAAATATATCAAAATATAATTATCTTGAAATTGGAATTCAAAAACTGTAACCTCTAAAGATATAAATAATCCAAGTTTTGATTAAGGTCATGGTTGAAGAAATGATCTCACAAGTACACTGGGTTTAAACCATGTAACTTATTTCCTTTTCTGTTTTCAGATTTCGACAAAAATGTAGAGTCAAAAATGTCGTTGCAACAACAACAACAAAAACAACAATAATAATAATAATAATAATAATAATAATAATGATAATAATAATAATAATTATTATTATTATTATTATTTACGTAAAAATTACTTTAATAATTTATCAGGATATCTCCGCTATACTAAAGTAGTTTCTTATATGCATATCCATCTGTAAGTAACTCTCTCCTATCTACCATGTATTTTGATGGCGTAATCTATTATATCTAACAAACTTTTGCCATTTATTTTACGCTTGTTCTGCCATCCATTCACTGAACTACGTCAAATACCTTACTACAATATCCGTTGCTTTTCTTTTGCCTGCAATGTGTTTTGTGAATATTAAATTCTCCGCCCTTCTTTATTGTATACGTCCAAAATATGATTCCTCGAAGTATGAGTGTTAGCAACAGTTTTTTGTCCTTAAAATCTGAAATCTCCTTAGATATTTTAAAAGTTTAACTTAACATATCTAAACTCAAAAAGGATGAATTAAGTTTCCTTAAATACCTGGGTAGTTCTAATCGTCAACGATCATGGCTTAGTAGATTCATTTAATTTAGTGGCCGGGAAATGTCTTTAAGTCTTGTCACAGAAAGAGGTAAGTTTTTTTTTTCGGTGCTTTTGCCATTTTTTTTTTTTATTTCAGAAAATTAATTAGAGGATAGCTGTTATCCAGGGCTAGAAAAATGATGTCGCCCCTGCTGCGGATGAGGCCGGTAAAAAAACGTAAATTTGTTCTTCGCTCAAAGGCATTAATACGCAATGGAATTTGGACACGATTTGACGATTATATAGTCCGTGATGGTAGCCGTTACACATCCGCATACAACGATTAATTAAATCAAATGCATTGAAAATAGGCCGACTGCGTCGTTTGAAAAATGATGAAAAATGGACTAAGCTTTGTTGAAGCCACTATATATATATATATATATATATATATATATATATATATATATATATATATACAGACACACGCACGCAAACAAACACACACACATATATATATATATATATATATATATATATATATATATATATATATATATATATATATACATATATATATTATAAATTAATTGATTTAAAATATGTTTTTTTGCTACACAGTTCTAACCATGTTTCAAAAAATTTACTTTTGTAAATGAATTAAAGACATTAGTTCCATTTCATCCTCAAGCGAATTTTGGAGTAACTTTTAAAATTATTGGGATTAAATCATAATTCACGTTTCCAAGGATACAGAGAAATCCAATTCAACCAGACAAGGGGTGTTTTCGTGTTCATTATCGCTGTATTTTGATGTATCAGTTATTAGTTACGTTTTTGGTAGAGGTAGGGGTGTATTTTTCAATGAAATCTGACATCCGTTAAAACCCAGTAATTATATTATATAACTAAACATGCTTGAATGAAGATATTCTGAATATATATATATATATATATATATATATATATATATCTTCGAACCGATTAAAAAAAAATCAAATGTATTATCTACTACTAAACATATAAAACCGCTACTCTCAACAAAATAACAACACAATAGCAAATTCAAAATTATAACGAACGAACATTATTTATGAGTTAAAGTGCTCTTTAAGGAATTGTCTTCCCGATCAAAACGAATTTGTAAATAATTAAATCGGTCACACTACTACATGCCTATCCAGGCGTCTCACGTTACAATTAGGTGTCCAAAGATCTATTAGAACATATTTAAACACACACGAGAACTTATCAGGCTCCATGCGAAACATACTAGTAAAAAATACAAATATAATAACACAATGTACATGTAAAAATATACTTAAAATAATGGAAGCCTTAATAATAAAAAGAAAAAGCAAATACTCAATAATACTAACTCTCATCACTGTTACAATGTGCTGTGTTCGGAAAATAAAAAAAAAACTATAATTCTAGAAACATACAGACAACAAATACGCCCATTTAAAAAGTAAAAATAAAATCATCTTTGATAAAAAAAATAGCCGAAAGCGCTCGGAATTAGTGCACATTTGAACAGTGTCTACACACTCCCTGTCTAGAAAAGAAAAAAAATGTTCGATCAAGAATAACTTAAATAAAAAGCTTAATCACAATACCTTCTCTGTCGTGTTTAATGAAACATGTATAAATGAAGGATTCCTGTGTAAGTACACAATATACATACACACACACACACACATACACACACACACACACACACACACACACACATATATATATATATATATATATATATATATATATATATATATATATATATATATATGGACAGAAAAAAAGCCAGAGAGTCGGAGAACCAGAGATTGGTAACTGTAAATAGCACTCCGAGTGAAATTAAGTTTCATGCATCAATTGAACGTCAATTATTTGTCACTATTCATTGCACTGCCACTAAATCTGCGACTGAGGCGATTAACAGGAGGCGGGAGATGAGTGATATCAACGCTTCTCACACTAAGTTTATTTAGATTTTAATTTTGGTTTGGTTTAGTAAATATTTTACATGTTAGGTTATTTATTTTAACTTTTGTTTTATCTTTAGTTTTACTTTCAGTTTATTTAATTTTCTATTGTTTAATTTTATATTTTGTTTACCTTATTTAACTATATTTAGTTTATTTACCTTATTTAAGTATATTCTACTTGACTTTATTTTCAAAATTCTGTCTCCGATGTTTGCAATCTTCCCCATAAATATAGCAATAGGCGAACAGCTTAATTTCACACACGCACAAACACACTCATATGTATTCGCATGTGTGTGTATATATGCATGCAGGTTTTCATTTATGTGTGAGAGTGCTTGATTAACGTGCTTACTTGGAATTACTGTGAATTTAAAATATGAAGGAAAATCAATAGAATAATAAAATACGGGACAAATAGGAAAACCTTCATAAATCTGACGTGATTTCCTACATTTATTGCAACTTCAACATTTTTTGTGGTGGTCTGGTGGCGGTGTGGGGAGGTGGGGACAAATGAAAGGAACCCAAGAAAAGTTTTAGCATATAGAATTCTCTTTCTTTTCATTGTCTGGTAGATAGTAAGCGTTCGTATTTTATGGCGCCAATATTGGTCTGTGTGTTTCTCAGTACTTGTGTGTGTCTTGTATCTATGTATTCGTGAATACGGCAGGGAGAAGAAATGGCAAATACATGGAGGTGAGTGTGTTTAATAAGATTTAGATACGGGGTATCAACACATTCTGTGTGCTTGTTACCTGTAAAATAAAATAATTTTTGAATCCATTTTATACAGTGGAACCTCATTTTTATGGACTAATAGTGGAAAGGGCCGTTGTCAGTTAATTTGTAGTACATTTTATTGCCTAAAAATAGTGTAACTTACAATACAAAATTCTTCTAAATAAATGAAAATCATAATTATTATAAAACCCAGGTTGTGTGTGCGTGTGTCTGTTCGTTTATATATTGGATCGGATTTCCCACATTTTTTCAACCGATTTCAACTAAACTTCACAGGACTACGTAAAATTATTTGTGGTGCTTCTGACAGCACCAAAAATTGGAAAAACACACTTGTTTGTGCACAAAATCAATTTGAAAACACGATAAGAGGCATCGCTGTCGCGAGAATGAAAAAAGGACAACTCATATCGAGTTATGAAACCCAGGTTGTGTGTGTGAGAGAGTGTGTGTTCGTTTATATATGGGATCGGGTTTCCTACATTTTTCAACCGATTTCAACAAAACTTCACTTTTTTTTGCCCCAAAAAGTGAACTTTTTTTTCTTATTGTCTTGCACTCTTTTTTATTTACTTTTACATTCTGAATGCTTTAGAAATTCCATTTACAAGACAAGTGTTTATAATAAAATTCTATTCAATCGGTAAACTCATAACGATTGAAAACAATGTTTTTGTTTGAGTTTGGGCTTGACCAATTTGTAAAAAAAAAAAAAACTGATTAAGACATGCGTTTCCGTCAACCTTAAACAATAATCTTTGTCAATTTTATTTTTCAGTCTTTATGATGGTCGATACTTGATCTATCTCTTACTGTTACATCCCCGGGCAACGCCGGGCTCTACTGCTAGTAAAATATATATGTCTCTCTGTTTTTATTTTGCATTTCCTGTATAGTAACTTGAAATAAATTGCACACGCAGATAGAGAGAGGGATACTGCGTATGTTACGTTTTAAATTTACCATTAAAGTTTGAAAAGTTTTAAAGTTTATCTAAACTTATCTTTAAATATTGCCCGACTCCATCTTCTGAATAAGTTCCAATTTGTCATCAGTACTAAGACTAGTGGACTTCCTTTTTCTCACATCCGTTACGACTGGATGCCATAGTGAACGGCTTGAAAAAGAAGACAATACTTTATACTGTACCAAAATAAGTGTGTTCACGACGAGTGCTCAAGTAAACAACAGCGGTTATTCCCGGAACGAGCAGTCAGCGGCCAGTTATGAAATTTACGGACATTGCTCGCTACGCGGGAGCCTTTCAAGGTTCAATCGGACACTGCCATTTCTTCGGGTTTTGTCCGGTAAATCCAGAATCATTTGGTTAATTAGATGTTTTTACCATACATACATACATACATATATATATATATATATATATATATATATATATATATATATATATATATATGTGTGTGTGTGTGTGTGTGTGTGTGTGTGTGTGTGCGTGTGTGACACCATTTAGAGATGCAAGGAAAAGGAAGAAAAGAAGGGAAAGAAATGAAATTTTGATAATGAAAAATGGTGAAGGGTTTCATTGTCATTGTCGAGAATTCTAAATAGAAAAAAAGTAACGGTGTCGTGGTGGCGGACTTATATTATCAGAAAAATGGCGAAGCCGTTCCATCGTATCAGTGGTTGGCGCCGAGAAGTGAATGCGTCTGTTTGGACCAGCCACTTGGTTGACAAGTTCCAGATCGGCTAGCTAAACTCCGGAACAGAATAGATAAACATTTAACTGTGTCACGGGAATGCCATTTGGGGCTTCCACAGAAAACTACAGAGATAAAAATTTAATAGGTCGCCGGTTGACCAAAAACGAGCTGAAAAAAAAAAAGAAAACAAAGAAAATAGGTTAAGTCTTTGTCGATGGAAAGATATCGTTAGACAAGGTATCTGGGTTGTGTTAGAATCTGGCGATAACAGCGAAACTATTTTATCGGAAAAGTTGGCTGTGTTTTACTAGATGACCACCCACCTGATAATTGGCGAAAATCTGATTGACGAAGTCCAGATGAAAGTGACTTTGGGATAGGAATTGAGGTTATCACACTACCGGTCGTATTGTTCTGTTGGCGGCCGGAGAAGAAGAGAGAAAAGAAAAGAAGAGAAAGAAAGGAAATATAAAAAAGAAAAAGAGCAGATTTTTTTTTTCTTTGAGCAAGATATTTTTTTAAGAAACAACGCTAGTCTGGTCGCACCCACACAGTTGATCGGCCATTAGATGAATGTTAACGAGAGCCAGGCGGAGGTGATCATGTGATGCAGGGGGGGTGGCCTGCTACCTCTCAGTAAAGAGGATAGCTATGAGATGTTACTGCGAAGAAGTAGAAAAATCGTTGACGCCCTCTGAGGGTATGGTAAGAGAAGACTTCCAAAAATGGAAATAATAAATTTTTCCTGACCGAAAACAAAAAAAAGGGGATTGTGGGTTTGAAATTGTCGGGGAACCTCAAACTCCGACAAAAGGCACCCCGATTTTGGTCGGCGTCCATATAAGCAAAGTCGCAGCGAGCAAGGATTAGTTGAAGTTCGGGCAGTTCCAGATCCAGATCCGGTTGGAGTTGGCAATTGGCAGAGCCTCGCATATCTAAGATTCGCGCAACTTCCGAACTCATCTTCAATCCAAGAACAATTTATTTTTGAAGAGCGACTTAGATTCATACCACCAAAACAAGTTTTACGACTATCGCCTGAAGACACACCAAGAACCAGTTTCTTAAAGAACAGACAACTTAAGATGTTAAAACTCGCCTAACAAAAACAACGTTTCACGAATCCATATAGCGGGTCGGGAGATAGACGCAGTCCTATGTATCCAGCTGTGACGTCGTCCCCCCTGGTCGCAGCCTCGACTGTGTCGTTCGATCTCGTTCGCGGCGCCAACTGTGACGTGACGTGGTCCAGGGTTCTGATCCTGTGGTCACGACACCAGTTGTGACGTCTTTGCCACGGCGTCAGCTGTTCGCTCCTCGCTGCTCCAAGTGTGACGTTCTAACCCTTTGGTTAGATGAATACTAGCCTCGTCGTTCCCAACTCGCTTCCAACTCCTGGTTACTAGGGTAATTGCACTGATCTCCGGTCTGCCTACCCACGTTGTGATTAGATCTTAGACAGACGGGATCAAACAGGGATTGGGGCCGTATGCAAGCTGAGTCCAACGGGGGTTATAACACACAAGGAAAAGAAAAACTCACCAGGTCAAAAATTATTGAAGAAAAAGGTAACAACTTTTTTATATCTAGATGTTCGTTACACAAGATTATTCCAACCTCCCGAACCGTTTTGTGGACTGTGGCACCAAGCTTCTACCATACAACTTTAAGGCTTCGAGTTGCCTGCTATCTAGAAATTTGCATTTCGGGTTGTGGTTTGGTTTCGACACTGGGCGCTGATCTCTACCTGATTTCCCTCGCCGTCAGTGCGCGAATTAACTTCTTCTCTTCGGCTTCGGTTGGACGAGCTTATTCACTTCGGCTTGGGTTGGGCGAATTTCTTCACTTCGACTTGGGTTGGACGAATTTCTCTTCTTAGGCTTGGTTTGATTCCAACTTCTCCACTTAGGCCAAACGGCTGCTTCACTTCGGCTTCTCTTTCCGCAAAGGGGACTAATGAACAGGGCCCGCCGTCCGCGCTGCAACTCCAACTCCAACTTCGTCCGAGGCGCAACTGCAACTCAACTTCGTCCGAGGCGCAACCCCAACTGCAACTTTAACTTCTTCTCTTTCGGCTTCTTCCCCGCAAGGAATGAACCAGGCCCGCCGCCCGCGCTCAAAGCTCCCTCGCTGTCCGCGGCACAACTGCAACTTAACTTCTTCTTCCGAGGCGCAACCCCAAATCTTCCCCGAAAGGGGGCGAATGAACCGGGCCCGCCGCCCGCGCTCAAGCTCCCTCGCTGTCCGCGGCACAACTGCAACTTTCTCTTCAGCTTCTCTTGCCCGCAAGGGGGCGAATGAACCGGGCCCGCCGCCCGCGCTCATGCTCCCTCGCTGTCCGCGGCGTAACTGCAACTGATTTCTGTCGATTGGGGTCCTGCTTTTATTGAGGCAGTCAAAAACTGGGGTGGGTCTGTCGGCGCCAGGGTTTTCTTGATAATTCTAAAGACGTATTATTTCTGATTAGGGATTTTCCATTATCGGTAACTTACTTTCACTCCTACTTCCTTACTGTGCCTCTGGCGGAGGCGTATACCCGCTTCCCCTGGTCCTTCGTATGTCAGGTGAACGCTCTCGACCAATGGGGTCCTGGTCGGGCATCTTTCCTCCTCCCTCGCACATCATCTGACCGCTCTCGGCCAATGGGGTCCTGGTCGGGTGTCTCTCCTCCTCCCTCATGTATCACGTGACCGCCCTCGGCCAATGAGACTCTGGTCGGTATCTTTCCTCCTTCCTTCGTGACGTCTCTAATCGGGCGTGAACAATCCGTGGCTTTGTTCTGGGGGAAGAAACACCTTGCTAAAAAAAAACAAAATTTAAATTGCCCTTTTCGTACCAGATCGAATGACGCTATCGGTTTCTTTCACACGCGGTATCTGTCAAAACAGCCTACCGCTAATTGGATACGATCTAAGAAAGGGATTTTCTTAGACCTGTCGGCGTCTCTCTGGACGCAACAAAATATTTCATTCTCCTCCGGCCGATAATAAAAATCTGTAGTATCTCATAAAAAAAACGACATCACCTTGGGTGGCGTTAACGTGAACTAATAAAAATATTTCACTTTTTCCCTTCGCTCGGAGCTTGACAACAAAATCTTAATTATCTCAAAAAAAAAAAAACATTTTCTAATCATTATCCTGTGTGCCTGTATTTTCAATTCTGGTTCTCGTATTAATGGATTGTCTGTATATCCTTAGATAAACTTCCCCATCTGTTACCTATCATCTCAATGACATCCTTTTCATTTGTTACTTATCATTATTTTTTTTTTCATTGTCCCTAAAATTTTATTTCTTCAACCAAATATAACAAACTTCCATTTTTCGTGGATTTCGGTCAGGTTCTTTGACCTAGATATCTTTTGACACCTGTTATGTGTCAGCTGAGCGTGTGTGCTTATGACCGGTTTGCGTATTATATTTTTTTCTTTCATTTTCCTCTTTCTCTTCCTTTCTTTCTTTCTCCCAGATCGCCCGAACGCAATTAGAGAATTATTCTCAACTCCGAAATATTTTTCATCTCTAAATAACTATCAAATGGTTAACAAACCGAAAAAAGTAAAGCATATATTTATGAATATCTCTTTTCAGTTTTCTAATTATGCATGGTGCCACACAGCAACCAGATATAAAGTATTGTTATCCTTTTTTTTGATACCTTTGAACTTTTTGAGTTATTATTTTATTTTATTTTACACATATTTGTGCAATGCACCCTTATTCGAACTCAACTTGCATTACGGCCCCGATGACTGATTGATTTCGTCTGCCTAAGATCAATTCACAACGTGGGTAGGCAGACTGGAGATCAAAGCACTTACTTCGGTAACCAGACGTTGGAAGCGAGTTGGGAACGACGAGGCTGATATCGAATCTAACCAGATTCCCATCCGAATTACCAAAAAGTTAGAACGTCACATTTCGGTGCCGCGACCAATACCAGGCCAGTTGGTCGTCACAGGACGGGATCGAACGACTGACGCAGACAGGCGGATGTCACGTTTGGAGCGGCGACACTCGAACGAAGCAGCGAGGAACGAGCAAGGCTGGGGACGTCATATATATATATATATATATATATATATATATATATATATATATATATATATATATATATATATATATGTGTGTGTGTGTGTGTGTGTGTGTTTGTGTGTGTGTGTTTGTTTGTGTGTGGAGAGAGAGAGAGATAGTGTGTTTCTGGGCATAAAGATTGTAAAAAAAAACTTTACAATAAGTTCTTCATGTTCAAGCGATTTCGGCTATTCTTTGAGCCATTATCAAGAACTATTTTTATTTTTAACTGAAAGTGTTTTTCCATGCCTGTATCTGATTTTATAGGAATGTTTCACTTTCCAAACATGGTCAGCACGTTGTGGCCTGGTGCTTAGTTAATGTTAATGAATATGGCCACAAATAACACGATCACAACAACACGGCCACAACGGTTATGTCGAATTTTATACATGGGAAATTGAATAAAAGACAGATTTCTGCCCAAATACACAATATATATATATATATATATATATATATATATATATATATATATATATATATATACTAGAAAGAAGAGAAAACCGCAAACGTTTTTTGGTTGTAATGTGGATTTTTTTTTTTAAGTATATATTATGCTTATTTTCCATAATTTTGCAACACGTGTTTACGGTCCCCCGACCTTCATCAGGCAAATATTGGATATATCCACATATTATTAAAAGGAATTATTTTTTATTATGTTTTTCTATGTTAATTATTCTCGATATTAGTCACTCTCTTTGTTGTGTGTGTTAGTGACCCAAATGTCTTCCTTAAACTGGCACTGAAAAAGTTCTACGTGAAATGTAATAAAACAATTAAGACTGTTTCGAGAAAGGATGAGAAAGATATCTATTGTCTTATCTTTGAATGACACCTGTGTGTTCTTAGATCTATTTCCATTTTTTGCGTTTTTGTTTGCATGCGTATGCATACGTATATTCCTCTTCATACATACATACTGTCATATTACAAGTAATTCGTATACGCATATATATATATATATATATGTGTGTGTGTGTGTGTGTGTGTGTGTGTGTGTGTGTGTGTTGTGTGTGTGTGTGTGTGTGTACAAACACCCAAACTATTCCTATATTGTGTAGGGCTCGCGTGTGTGCCCGAGATCAGTTTTGTTTTTAGCAATATGTGCATTTATATATATATATATATATATATATATATATATATATATATATATATATATATATATATAAAATTAAGTAACGAAAATCTTGGAAATCCGTATGGATCATTTAAAGGAGGATGAAATCCTAAAAGCTCAATATTAATTCAAAGTGAATAATTTAATTCAAAGTGAATAATTTAATTTAAAAGAAAAACAGACCACTTTAAGTCTCCATAGTAACAATTTATTTCACCAGAGAATTTTGGTTTTCTCTGGATCCTCAGTCATTACTTTCAAAGACCAAACGTAAATTTACACTTTTGACGGGTAGTATTAAGCTTATATAAGTTGAATTAGAGGGTGATGAGTAATGGTGTGAGAGACATGGTCGAGTTAAGAGAGGGATGGGAGAGTTTAAAATTTATCATTATATTTCTTTCTATTACAATACTTAATATTGAGGAAGGAGGGGGTATGGATCAGACATTGAACTATTTAATCGGTCAACTTAACGGAAAGAATGAAGAAGGAAGGAAAATGGGATAAAGAAAAAAAGGGGGAAGTAAAGAGATAACAGATCTACGTAGAGTTTTTGGAGGGAGGAGACGGATGACATAACTTGCGCAGCTTTGATAAAAACAGATTTTAAAGTTTAATAGCAATTTAAATGTTTAAAATTTTTTAAAAACTCTATAGAGAAAATAAATTTAATGCTAGTTAGCTATTTAAAAATTAACTTCTCCACAAATAAATTAGGGATTTAATATAAGCCGAATATCATATTAAAAAATTATAATCGTAATATATTAATATTTTGGATGACTGTTAAAGTAAAATCTTTATCAGCTTGAGTCTAATAAATGAATTTAATTTGTAGCTATTTTTAAATGGGTTATATTCTTTTAATTAAAGCTTAGATTTCAATTCAAATTGGAGTAAGATTTAAACGTAATATTAAAAAAAATATTGTATTTTTCTTACACACACCACATCCATATTTACGCAAAACCACATACACATACATCCATATACATGTATAATTACATATATAACCAAATATACACGTATCGATATACATCGGCATATACATATACGAATATTTACATATACATTTATATATCTCGACACGCATCCATCTTTATGCGTATTAATTTTTTTTCTTAAATTTTACAGTTAACGTTAGATGGTGAATTAAATGTTTAAATTTCAAAAAAATATTTTAAATTTTAATATTTTTAATATCATGAATAATGGTTATTGAGTAACATTTTTTTTTAATTTAACTCAAAGTGAGATTATCTCCAGACAAGTAAAAATTCACAATATTTCAAGTCTAATTTGAAATTATTTCAAGAGAAAGTAAGATTTGAAATTCACCTTGGTTACATTTATAGACGTGCTGTGGCACAAAAAGCTTTCTGTTGTCTGATAATTTTATGTTGCTTTTGTGTAGGGAGACCCTGTTGTTTAGTTGCTGGATGATACCTATATATGATTTCTTGAATTTTGCGTTCGTAAATCACATTTTTTTGTGTATCAGTTTAAATGTTTATTTATTATGAATGTCGTTTATGGTTTTCATAAGTGCAGGAGATTCTTTCTATAATGACAACACAAACCCCACATCTTTTTTATTACATTTTGTGACTCCCTGTATTGTGTGTTGGTTAAATTTGGATAAGTTTAATATGTTTTACGCTTTTAGATTAGCGTTTGCTTTTAATTATTTTGGTTGTTTTTAGTATATTTTTCAGCTTGTCATTTTTGCTAAGTAGGTCTAGGTTTTTTGTAATTTCTGTTAATAGTTCTGGATTGTTCTTCGTTTATGGTACATATGTTTGGTCGGCGTTATCTTTCTTTAGATTTTGAAGTTGGTTTAATAAAATTGTGTTTGCGAGTTCAAAATCTTTGTTTATTAGCGTTGTGGAATAGGCTCGTTTGTGTAAGTTTTATGTAGTTCTTCTAGTCGGGTTTTTCGGAGGTGTTTATCAGTCACTATAGTACAAAATCTACGTTCTAGAGAATAGGGGATGGATTTCAGGCAGCTAATTGGGTGATGGCTTTGAAATGAAGATATTGTTGGATGTCTCTAGGTTTGTGGTAGATATCTGTGATTATGTGGTTGTTTTTATTTCTAATGAGTATATCTAAAATTTGTAATTCGTTGAAATTACGTTCTTGGGTGAATTTGATTTATTAAAATAATGAGAAATAGCAGTAAGATTTATAATCTGGTGTCCATATTAATTATTTTTATTTTTAAAAACAGTGCTCAATACAATTCTGTAGAGTATGAAGACCCTATTATAAATCTTACTGTTCGTTCTCATTAGTTCAATATATATATATATATATATATATATATATATATATATATATATATATATTCTAATTAAATTTAAGCACACTTTTAATTTGTAATTTTTAACAAAAACTGAAGAAATATGGAAAAATTCATTTCGGATTTTCTCTGAAGAACTTTCTTAATACGAAAAAAAGGAAATATTTCGTGATATTGATGCAGAAATCAGAGGAACTCATACGATGGATGAAATGAAGGGGGGCATACTTTGCCTCTGCTGGAATAACCTATCAAACAAACCTGAAGGTTACGATTCTAACACAAAATAACAGCACCGTTCATTCAAAGTTTAAGTGAATTTCAAAATGATTTATTGGAAATAATAAATAACATAACATTCTATGAAAAGTAATGCTATTTCCAAAACCGTCTAAATAGTGAAAGATATTAAGGCAACTGATAACATTTTAATGAAATTGAATAAACTGGAAATTTATATAAATTAACAGCAACAGACTACAACAACCTAGTTAATGAGGATTTAAATGAGAACTATAAAAAGGCCAATAATACTTACGTCAATATGGTGGAAAACATTAATATTAGCAGTAAGAAAATCACAGATAAAGTGAAGATTAGTGATAGGGTAGGCAAACTTACCGAAAAAATTGCTACATAACCATAAATGATCACAAACCCGATTTCGAAGCTAATCCCACTGCAAGGATTATCAACCAATCACGACCTGAAATCGGCAAAATTAGTAAGAAAATAGTAATCCTTAGTATATACACCCTAAATTTAATCATCTCTCCATATAATTAAACATATACTTTTAGCTATCGAATAGAGAATAAGTACAAATTCAGCAAATGAGAAAATTTTCTATGAACATAGTAATTTCTATAATAAAGTGTTGTGGTAGGATCCACCTAATTTGCATAGTGGAGTACCGACCATATAAATATGTTTGATACCGGGAAGAGAGGGAGGGATCAAGAGATTCAGTCCAGAGACTCTGCCCGAATGCGACTCAGTCAACACATTCTCCAGGAACGGTCTTACCAGGAATATACAAAAGACTATATGTAAATATTGTGTACACTTTCTTGTTTCAATACATTTTGTTTTAAGTACCTTTTGTGTTGCATTATTATTCCATGCATTAGTAAAGTTTCAAAATAAAGCTCCAAAGAATAGTAGCTAGAAATGTATAAAACTCAATTATGGAAAAATGAAAGCGAGAACCATACAAAAAACAGAAGTAAAAAAATCATTTGGTATACACCCCCATACAAGCAAATGTTAAAAAATAAATTAGGACAAACATTCCTTGCATTAATCGTTAAACATTTTCTTAGAAACAGTAAACTCAGTACAATTTTTAATAAAATAGTCTAAAATTAATTTACATTTGTACTGAAAATTTAGAATATTTTAAGAAACATATTGCTAATATAATGAGTAAACACGTAGACCAAAATCAAAAGAATTTAGAGAGTATAATGAAAAGAAATTAAGATAAAGAAAAATTATGTAACTGTAGAAATCCTCAAAACTGTCCTCTTAATAATAAATGTCACACTGAATCACTAGTGTACCAATGCAATATTTCTCATCTATTGAGGGTTCAGACAAAGTTAAAATCTACATTGATCCACAAGACATGAATTCAAAAAGCGTTGTAACCAAAATCAATGTTCTTTAAAATAACTAAATACCTAAATCAGACGTCCTATCTCAATATTTCTGGCACTTAAAGGAAACCACCTACTGTAAAATGGAAATTAATAAGAAAAGCTAGAGTTTGTATGTCATTAAATGATCCATGTCCTTTATGCATACAGGAGAAATTATACGTTATAAAGTTTATGAAAAATGAAATAGCTATTTGACACCGTCAAAGAATTTCCTTAAACAATGATTAAATGTGAAGAAAAAGATGAAAAATGAAACATACATATTTATATTAGATCTTGGAATAATATTTTTTTAAATAAGAAAGTAATTCTAATATATTTATACGTATAGTATATTAGTAATTAGAATTACGAATAATAATTTAAAATTATACGAATAGATTTTAAATATTAAAAAATACGAAGTACTCATATTCAAACGACCCTTTTGAAAAAATCTTTATCTATAAGATTATAAATTATATGCCAAAATAAAAATGTCAAAAAAATTTTTCTCATTGAAAAAAAGACAATATTTACCCCCCTCCACGAGGGTTACATGTGGCACAAGGCCGGGTCATTGAAAAAAAAGACGATATGCGGAAAATGGATGCCATCATTTACTAAACATTTGCCCGTACCCTACCTTAACTTAACATACTTTTGAGAGTAACTCATATTTTGATACACAGGTTGTATATGAAAGTGAATACCCTACCATCCCTTTATCAAAATGATTGAATTTCCCGTAACATTAGCAGCAAATATCAAGAATCTATGATCTTATAAACTCAGTAAATTTCAATTTAGTTGTTCAAAAATCACTTGAAAATGAAACAGTACTAAGAATTTTAATTTAATTCTATAATTAAATTTCAATTTTTAGTTTGTGTTTTGAAACATGGTAATTCCTGTGTAGCGATGGGAACATATTTTTTGAATTAGTAAATTTATTATATATATATATATATATATATATATATATATATATATATATATATATATATATATGCGTGTGTGTGTGCGTGCATGCGTATGTGTGTGCGTGCGCGCTTGAGTACGTGCGTGCCAGTGTGTATTTGTGTGCATATACTATCCGTCTATTTTAAAGCTATATTGATTCTAATGGAAACCAAGTAAACCGCTCGAGGTTTGATAAAAGCCTTACAGAATATTTTATAGAATTGGCAGATCAGATTTGTGGAAGGAATTTTGTACTGAAGCTAAGTTAACAAAGAATTATTCGGACGTCAAGCCTCCACGTTGATTCAGTGATCTACAATCTCTCCACATCGTATTCTTTTCCTATTCAGAATTCAGACCGAAATCTTCCAAGATGTTTCTATAATGAAGAAAGAGAATTTGACAAGAGAGCAAGCTCCATAATATATCATTGCCGTGTCAGGAATCGGTTTGAAAACTTTTAGATTCATCTCCTCTCTGTAAGACATCAGTATTCAGATTAAATTTACAAGGAATTCTTGTCGTTATGACACTTCCAAATTTAATTTACAATCATGTTAACAGATAGATTTACACTATCACCTAACTTAAATAACTTCTTTTATCTGACATGTCCATTCTGGACTTGAGCGATCATGACTCTTTACGTCTTTCTGTTTATATAGCTCTTAAAAATGGTTGTATTTGTTGTCCCTCCCCTACTCTCTGTTATGCCTTGTAGGTTAGCCACGGTCACTCTTTTCTTCATTACTTCCTTTGAGTGTCAAAACCTCCAAGTCTTCTTTTCACATTATGTCTTCAAGCAATTCCCACTCGCTCTTGCTTAAGATTTTTCCCATTTCCCTTAACATTTCTTCACTGCTTCCATGGCATCAAGAATGCTAGAATCCTTCTACAGAAACAAATTTCTTTTACCTCAAGCCTTCTACGAGGAAATTTTCCGAACATTATCCATGGACATATAGGAGTATTGATATTATATTGTAGTTCCTTATTATTTTTTCTTAGTTCATAGAAAAATTTTCTTGAATGTTAATATTTTGTTTAGTTTTTAGAAGAAACCTTTACTAATCATATATACCTTCAAAATTCGGTGCCACACACGCATACACTAACAAATACTTATATATACACGCGCGCGTGTTCGTGACCGTGCGGGTGTGCGTGTGTAAGTGAATGCATTATAATGCTATTTTTAATCAGGGGAAAAGGTGTAAAACGTACGAACATTTCATTTTAAACAATAAATATACGACCGTGGATTCGTAAGAAAAAATCTTCGACTTGCAGATTATTTGCAGCATTTTTGTGTCATGATGATCAACAAATCATATTATCTTGAAAAATGAATGAACATTCAATGTTTAAATGATTTTTCCATTACGAGGAGCATGGATCCTTTACTTCACCGAATAAACACACACAGACACACAGACCCTCTCGCACCCACACACCCCACACACAGACTGGCCGAGTGATTAGAATATTCGTCATCCGCCCGTGAATTTCAAACCTGAATCTCAGCGCTGTATTTAGTCCGTGGAGTTATATCCTTGGGTTATCAGCGTGTGGAGATGATCCCGGCGTATGACACCGTTAGGAAATGTCTGAAAAACATATGACAATTTGGTTGAAGCCTTATTACTGAAATTATGTCGACAGTTTTCGGAAGCTGTTGATAGGTGTGCTAGGAGGAACTTATAAATCAGCATGTAATTAGATATAATTTATGTTTTAATGAAATCTTCCTTGATAATGGTCTTAATACAAGGATTCCCTTTTAATACTAGGGGTCCTTATTTTAGAGAGAAAATTAATTGAATAACTATGTTTTCGTACATATTCATTATTTATTCCTGTATGATTAAGGCTGCAAGGACAGAGGGACTTGTAACAGAGATGCTGACAGCCTTACATGATTTTGGCATAGATAGGATTACAGAGATAATAAATGAAAATCTACAACAGTGGGTATATACAGGAAAATATTAGCAGATCTATTTATATATCTCTGCCTAAAAAACAGGCGCAAACGAATGTTAACTCCGCCGAACAATCAGCCTAATAAGCCACAAAACAAAACTGATCATCAGTATTCTGATGAATAGAACGCGCAGCAATATCAGGCCAAAGATAGGACAAGAACAGTGCGAGGTTGTTAAAGACACCGGAAAGGAAGGCGATATTCCTACTCAGAATGTTATCGAAAAGATGCAGAAGGACGTGCAAATGCGTTTTATAGACTAAGCAAAGTCGTTAGACAATGTACGCCACAAAAATCTTTCTTTAGAGAGCTGCTTTTTTATGGAGTGCTTTTTTATAGAGCTGCTCAGCCACCTTGATATATTCTTGAAAGACCTTAGAATAATACAAATACCACTAGGGGAAGAAGCAAACTGCTTGCATATATATTATAATAAATGAGCTCAGTAAATATACAAAATTAGAAAGGGACGTAAGGCAAGGCTGTGTATTCTCACCGGACTTATTCAACCTTTTATAGCAAGGCAATTCTGAGAGAACTGAAAATCTTACCAGGATATATCATTGCCAACCACAATCTTAAGATTATAAGTTACGCAGATGAAACATTGCTGACAACAGACACGGAAAGGAAACTACAAAACCTCCTACATAATATAACGAAGGAGAGCGCGAAGAAGTAACTAATCATAAAATACCAGAGGACAAAAAGCATGCTCCTCCGCAAAATGATCAGCCTGCAATGTTCTTTATATGTTGGGAACACTATAATCAAGCAAGTGCGGAAATTTAATTATCTAGGAAGGGCGGAAATTGCAACGCTGAGATCCGAAGAATAGTGGGATAACCAAAAACCCATTACAAAATCTAGGCAGAGTATTAAGTAACAGAAGGGTTTCCTTGGTAACAAAGAAAAGAGTAAGGAACTGCTACGTGATATCTGTCCCCCTTTCCGGCAGCGAATGTTGGACAGTCTCCTCAAGGATGAAGAAGAGACTCGAGGCAATACAGATGTGGTTCTACAGAAGGATGCTAAGAATACTATGAGCTTTTGGAGAAGATGCAATCAAAGAAGAACCGTAGTTAACATCTGGAAGAAACAGCTAAAATTTTGGGGCAATTATTGAGAAATAAGAGCTTGGAAAATTCGATACGCACAGTGCGGATAGGGGAAAATGGGACAAAGTAAAGCAACGTGTGACATACTTAACGGGCTTAAGCTAGAGGATGGCAGGACAGGGTTTGGAAGAAATAAGAAAAATAAACAAGACTTATTGAGAGATATAAAGGACAGGAGGCGAAGAAGAACCATGATCACCTACGTCCGGAAAAGACACGGCACATAAAAGAAAATACTTTTACTTGTTTTCGCAGATGAGGGATGAATCAGTTTTCATGTCGACATTATAACCTGAATGACCATCTGGGATAAGGTGTTATCATTAATGTCTTCTTATCCGTAACTTTATCAAAAAATGTTTTTTCTATTCTGTCCATCGACGTTCTTCTGTTGCTTGTCGATACGGTTAAGCTAATTTAAAATTGAAGAAATAAGATCAAATCGAGATATCGAAAGTCATGGGCTTCGGAACAAGAAGAATCTACCCCACTTGGATTCAATTAATATTTCAGTTCGAAATTCCCTGAATGTGACCCAGATCGATAAATAACCGAAGGAGAGAAAAGGCAATAATTGCCGAAACGTTATGTTAATCACAACGTGGATGAAGAGATTTTTTATTCGGTCGAGCTAGTTCCGAAATTCATGAGTTTATAACGCCAAATATCACGTTCTAGCATCAGATTCCGAAGGTTTTGGGTAGCATCCTGCGTCATAAAATAGATTCTAAATGTCAGCATCCTAGAATAGGTTCCACCAAACTTATTGTTATGGTGTAGAACCATAGAAAGATAACACGGACTCGGATATAAGGTTAAATAGTATATTCTCGGAAACGTAGTACAAAAGGTAAATGTGGACTGGAGAGTACTTTCTCTCACTGGTGTCCTGACACACTCATTCACTGCCTACTACTCGGTGACTCGATATTCAGTCACCCCCCGCCACTGGGGCATCATATGACACAAGGTCGGTTATTTATTGTGGGTTCTTGTATAGGTGTCGAAGAGTCCATTTGTAGGTAGGTCCCCACACTTATACACAAGTGTTTTAATTTATGACCAAGCCCCAAATGCTACCATACATTCGGCTCAACAAAGCCACGAAAGAATCTCATTTTGAGGTTGTCTTGTAGAACAAATTTCGAGATTACATTAATTTTATTTCAGGCTTTTGCTCTGCGAATATTCACATCCTTTTGCTGTAGAATTTATTTCGTTTCCTATGTAAGAGATTTCACAGATTTTATTGATTCACCTGATACAGTTTTTATTGAAACTTGAGTAAATATAGATAAAACATAATGCTATAAATCCAGACATAAGTTTTGTGTGCATTTTGTAAGGTTTATTACTGAAGCCTTCGGAATAAACTCTATGCGTTGAACAAAGTTTTAAGTGACCAGCATGTTTTAAGTTCGATTTAGTGTCCATTCAAAATGATTAGCATTCAGATCATAAATAATGTTAAACTGAGAAAAAAAAACATTGAAATTTCCAGACATTTAGAGGAATGCAGATTTCGAAATATATTTGCTGAATTAATAGCTTTTTAATTTCAATGAAAAACTACAATTTATACAGCTTAATGCATGGCTTCTTACTCTATTAAATTACTTTACTTGAGAAAGTTAGCAGTCAGTTAAGTTTATAGTCAATCACACGTTACAGAAATGGACCTTTACGCATTTGAATCGACGTTTTTCTTTGATTGATCTATTTTTTTTATTTCTTTTGTTCCTAATGTGTTTATTTAAAAAACGGTAGCAATCGACTGGTTTTCATGGAAATTATTTGACCCCTATTTCACTTGGCATTGTTCTTATCAGTAACTCCAACAGAGAAACACACTTCGACAAGGTTCAGTTAAATAGAAAAAAAAACGATTGAGCTGAACTTCGAAGTAATTGCGCTTGCATCGATAGTCGAAAGCACAAAGTTTGTCGATCGAAAAGAATGAATTAAACCGACAGGGTAAGATTTTTTTTCTTTTTCTCGTTCTATCTCTCCAGAATTATTTAACCAAACATTTAGAGAAGACGAAGGAAATGTTTTATTTTCTATCTTCATATCACATCCCTTTCCAGAGCAAGGCGAATAAATAACGCTTGTCATCGTCTGTCTTCTGGACTCAAACTTTGCTTCAACATTCGTTTTCTTCTTAATTACTTTTATGAGATAAAAGCGCTCTTTGTATATGGCATTGTATCGATTAGCCAAAATCAAACTGCTTTTACGTATCTAAATGAAAACTTGTCATTTTCAGTGATTAGTCGGAGGTAACGTGCCTCAAACAACATTGAACAACATTCGCTATACTTTATTGGATATGTCGGCCTACCGTTCTCTGTCGAAACAAGGCATGCTGCTGTTGGGGTTATCCGGGAGCCATATTGATGATTTGTTCTAGAACATAAGCATCATAACGAAGCACTGGATATATCGATTTTCTATTCTGTGTCTTATGGAGAACTGCTTTCCGTGCTTTCGAACAGTCACTATGAATATTTGTCCAAATTAAAAGCAACAAATCAAAACATTTGTCAAAAGCAATGCCAATATTGCACTTATGCCATTCAACGTCAAATCAACAACTTTTAACAAATCCCTTGCTTTCAGACAATTAACACATTGTCTGTTGATCAACCAGTATCGTGCCATTGTAGGGCCACTAGTATTTTTAAAAATATTTTTAAAAGTATTCATGGACTGATCAAAAAGTATTCTGACGTCCTATAAAAAGAAAACAACTACTAATGTCACTTCGAAAATAGTTCCCTTCTGCAAATACACATTAAATCCAGCGTCTGTTGATGATTTGATTTTTTTATACTTACTATACATTTATAAAGCATTCAGTTAAAACTTAAGAGAAGAAGAGTGTCCTATTCCGTTTTATATTAGTTCCGTAGAAGCCGTAGACCTTGCTCTATGCGTCTTAATTCCTGTTGGTCACTCTGACCCAATGAGGTAGCATCTGTTAGGGCCCCAGCTATGGGGAAATTGCGGGACCTCAAACTGTGGTCAAATCACTATGGAACTATAAAAATACATTTTTATAGTAAAACATTTCAACAATAGATTTTAATATTTAAAAAATATTCAGCAAATATTTATTAGTATAAAATTACGAAAATTATAGCAATAGATTTTAACAGAAAAAAATTTCCAAAAATAGGTTTCACTAGTAAAAAATACATAAAACTACCCAGTAAAATAAAATTCGTCATATGACAAAATTTAATTTTTTTGGGAACTGATTTTAACCCATAAGAAGTTCATATGATGTTAACCAACCCAAAAACATTGCTTTATATCGAAATGTGCATAGATTGCCTCCAAGATTTGGTGAAGCTGATTAAAATTAAAATGGAAACGTATCTGGAACCACTGCGTAAATAGAAATGACATGTCATTATGATATAGTAATATGGCAGTCAACTTGCTAAAACAATGCTTTGAAGCCGTAAGCATCAAATCGAAAAGAGTTGATTCAACAGGTCAGACAAATTGAACTACAGTTTTTTATCAAACATTGAATTGAAGCGTAGTTATAAATTGGTAAACAAGTCTCAGCATTTTAATTATAGTTCTATTTTAATAGTCTCTGCTTTCGCAATTCTTGCCTTTGGAACTATTCTCACATTTCTTTCTTGTCTGTCTACTACGACCTTCAAATACTTAAACGCAACCTCACTCGCCACCTTATGTTTTTTTTTTTTCTGGAACATGTTCATTTATTTCCCTTTCTGTTCACTAAAGTTTTCTCAATTTATTTCCCTCTCAGTAGCCTCTCGCCACTTAGTGGCTTTCTCATCTTTCTTGGGTTGAAAGGAATAAATAAAAAAAAACAAATTAAAAACGAACACAATTCACAAAAAAAAAAATAAATACATAAATGGCCATTCTAGAATAAGTACTATTCTGTTTTCGAAATTGTGAAAAGAAAACTGTTAAACGACTAATTTGCAACAATTCACATATAATAAATAAAATTTATCTCTGAAGAGTCGTGATCGTATAAAACCAGAAACGACATGCCTAAAATATACATTGTATTTGTACCTTGATTTTTAGATAACACTGTAACACAAAACGTTGAATCCATTATTTATAGTAGATGCGGTGGTTACTCAAAATTAAAACGAAATTATTTCTGAGTATCTCTTTATGTAATTCTGCACGTCAGTAGTGAAAATAGATTTATTATGAGAATTACACTTAACCATTAATAAATATGCTTCATTAAAACATATTGTATTATTTCAATACTGTTTCCTAATATGTTAACGTTGCAGATGCTTATATAATAATAGGCTCATCTTTTGTATTATTTCCGTCGAATAAGAAGTTGCATTAAGTAGCTACAGTAGAAAATGAATCATTGGCTTTTCAGGCTGTAGATTTGTTTAGCAACAATAACAGTGCATGTGTTTATCGTATATATCTTTGTATTGATCGAGTTATCTTTAGTTCGTTCAAAAGCTACGAAGTCGGGCAGTATGCGTCGATCGAATTCGCTTACGTAGTCAATTCGACCGAATGCTCATAATTTATAAGCATAAACGGTACCGTTTTCTTTTGGGGCAATATATATTGAGATATATACTTTAATCTCAACGAATTTAGTTTTGAGATCATTGGGTTTTTTATCTGTATTCCTGTATTTTATCAGCAAACACAATATCGGCTTTACTAATATGAATATTGCGACGAGAAACACTTCGGTAAAAACACTTCCTGACATTAAATACTGGTCATATATTATGAAAGGCTGTAAAAAAAATAATACAAACATTATATTACAAGAGAAACTTCATTTTTTGTACGGAATCACCAATGTGGGATAAATGAGTTAGGAACTTTTCAACTAGCTCTCTGCTTTATTGATACCAATACATGGTGTCACGGATATATTACCAATAATAATGCCATCAGTAAATCTTTGGCTGAAATTTTATTTATAGAGTGGAAACTACACAGCATATGATAAATAGTACGTTATATAATAAAAATAAATTAGGAAGAGGGTGATTTATACATTTAATAACCTTTGGGCACCTCGGCGTGGTGTAATGTTTAGCAAGCTTGTCTCGCTAAAACAATTACGACTGAATAGTGAGTTCGATTCTCACTGGGTGCCTCAGGATTTCGGCCATGTGCCACATCTAAGCTGTGCTTAGAAAATCACTACATTTAATAACCTCTATTACGGACGCTAAATAATACTCTCTTCAACTAATCAGAAGCTAGACGTATAATAAACACAAGTCCCGATGAAGTACATACACATATTGTTAAATTATTCTCTGTTGATGCTTTCAACAGAAATGGGTTGTGGTAAATCCGCTAAATATCTCGTAGACTAAAAGCAGATTTCGGCTGAACAGTGCGTTTTATAAACCGCCTTGATCACCCGTGGGCTAAATGTAATGCTGAATTCTAATATTCAGATTAACGAAGGAAGGACGCTTATACACCAACAACACCCCCGACAAACTAAATCTCACTCTCTCCCACACAAACATACACTTATATATATATATATATATATATATATATATATATATATATATATATATAAATGAGATTAAATGAATATGCTACGTCGTTAGAAAGTCAATTGGCTCTATTTTTATTCTAATGCTGGAAGTAGCCGGAAATATATTTGAGGACTACTAACTACAGTCGTTCAAGACTGTAATGCATGTAATCCCATTCAAAGCGAGGATAGACAGAAATCTGAACGCTTGTAGATTCTGAAAATAAGACATGAATAGTATGCAAGCCATTGATGAAGCGTAGAATTAACTGTTTTATTTAGGGAAGACAATTGACCAAAACGAACCAAAATAAATTCATTTATATATTCAGGGACAGTACATTCCATCAGCAGTAGTTATTAGAGTGTCCATAAGCTCTAGCAACAAAAACATTGGTTGGAGAAAAGGCATGTCTTCAAAGCCTATGAATCCAAAGACCATGTCTTCAAAGGTTTTGAATTATGTACGTTCTGCGGCTTCTATTGACAGTAAACGCAAAACCGTGCAATTTTGTTGTTGTTAGAAGTGAGTATCTGTTATAAACCAGTCTTTTGAACTGCAAACAGAAAATCGATTTGACATTGCCTGGATTTGTGGCAGGCCAATCTAGTAACACTTTTATGCCATAATCAGTGAGAAACTTTTGTTACACGTGATGTATGCAAGCTGACAAATCATGTTGAAATATTTCACCTGATTATAGTTGAGAATTTAGTAAAAGTAAAATATTTTCATACTTCAGTTTAAATATGTATATATGTATATATAATAACATCAAAGCCCAAAATAATTAAACCACTACAAGTGAATTTTACTATTGTCATTTATATTTTGCATTGCTCCTTGTATCATTTCGCATTCAAAACTTCCCTCTCTCTTTTTTTTGGGGAGGGGGAATTAAGCATAATAAGACTGTGGTATGATATGCAAATTAGATAGACATGTATAAATCGAAAACAAATGGCGAACAAAGGTGGGCTATTCCTAGCAAACCCGGTTGCTATTCAGGGCACAGAGCTGTCGACGACAGTCTCTGACTGTGTACAACTTCTGTGTCTGACTTCTGTTGAACTCTCTGCTTTGGCAGAGAGGAACCCGGACGAAGTTTTGCCAAAGGGCAAAGTTTTGTCCGGGGAGGTAGACAGGCCCTGAACCAGTCTAGGCGGGTTCAAAGGGTATATTTTTGGCCGAGTTTAAGGGCTTGGAGAAACCCAGGTTAAACTCGACCCTTGCCACATACATTCCTCATGTGGGGGGACTGTTAAATATTGCTATTCAGGACACAGAGAACTGTACTACGACTAATACTTTGCAGAGAGATATGCAAAACATAACATTAACAATGTCTTTTTTTAAAAGATGTTTAATTAGCTAGTGTCCCCGTTTTATACGAATGTCTTTTGTTTAATGATGGTATTTTAGCCGCAGTGAATTTATATTACATTTACGTAATATAAAATTACACAGATTAAACTGAGTTTACGGCTGACACGAACAGAAACAAGCAAGACCTTTGAAATGGTAGTAAATGAAAGCCAAGACAGAATAGTAAGAATCAACTGCAAAAAGGTTGAAAATATTGTCAGCAATAAGAGAAAAAATTCGAAGATGCGAATTATTAACTGGAGATGTCAAGAAATTTAAATATTTGGAAATTGCTTTAATAGAGGATGGAAAATGCGACGCCGAAATCCGAACATGAATAGGACTAACGGAAGAGTAATTCCGAATGGTAAGGAATTTGATAAGAAACAGAAAAGAGTATTAAATTGCTATGTGATATATGTGAGTGAACGCTGAACAATCTTACCAGGGATGAGGAAAGAAATTGAGGCAACAAAAATCTGTTTCTGTAGACACATACTGAGAATTCCATGAAACGGAGCGAGTAAGCAACGAGTAAATTTTCAAGAAAACAGAAACAAAACGAACACCTATGCACAGAATCAAGTGACAGTTGAAATAATTTGGTTACATCGAAGGGAAAGAGTTTTTTTGGAAATTTTAACCCTCACAAGCCATACTGAGAGAGAGACAGCAATCGATGTACATGACGGTCATCCGAAGAGATGGATAAATTGGTGGAGGCGGGGGATTGTAGCCTTAGCAAAAGGAGGAAGACTGCTCAGGATCACAACAGATGGAGAGCTTTGGAGAGTCAGGATGGCCCATCTCATGAAGAGGCGCCTCACATAAAAGAAGAAGTACATATTTATGTATTGAGGCTTGAGTAGTAATGGCGCTTTCACCAGTATATGAAATTAATGCTCTGTGTAACTTCAAGGCATTATTATTATTATTATTGGTGGTAGTGGTAGTAGTAGTAGTAGTAGTAGTAGTAGTATTTCTTAGTTTGATTTCTGTTGTATTTCCTTTTAGGTTCCAGCGAGAAACTTGAGGTTAGAAATGACTTCATGACATGTTCCGCTTCTATTTTTTGTAAAAAAAAAAAGATGTGGTATAAGAGCCCTGGCGGTTTATTAATTGATTATTCCTTTCCATCACTTTACGAATGATTTGGTTGATATAGGTTTATTCCTTTCTTTGTGTATTTTGTTTGTGACGTCAACGCTCGGTGTATTGTCAGACAGGTCGCACAGAAACCACCTCTCAGACATATCCTACCAAAACTAGCGTTCTCTCGCTTCCTGCTCGCTTAACGTGCGCCTGGACACTACACGATATATTTCGACGTCACCACGCTGTCTATTTATTTATTATTAAAAGGAATTGTTATGTCAATATCATAGCACATTATTTTCAGTGGCATTAGATCAAGTTGTGTGGGCGATTCCTAGAAAGCGTTTATTATTATTATTATTATTATTATTATCATTATTATTACAGGGAGTGTCATAAAGTTCCCTGACTCTGAGATCACTGTAATGTTCAAAGACAAAAATCGTGTAGCTTTCATAGGTATCTAAATTGTATCATTCTACCGTTAATAATTTCTGTAATTTTCTCCTAATGAAATGCTACACGAAATCGTTGTATTTTGTAATTCCTTTTTTTGAATGAGTCTGCGATGATTCACAAATCCTTGCAACGGATCTGTGTAAAAAGTTGTGTTACGACAGAGGAACGAGAACAATCTACCGCCGTAGATTAAATAATTTGTTCGGTTCAAAATTCACTGAAGTTTAATGGTATCGACAAACATCTGAAGACGGTCGGCGTAGGGTGGCACAACGAGAAAAACGGTATGATAACAACAACAAAGATAGGGACAACCGTCCGCCTGTAAATAACGCCAATAAAGATAACACCTTATCCCAGAAATTCAAACATAAAATTTGTGTGCAGTTTAACAAAAAATGACCGAACACATTATCAAGGTCGGGTCAGTATCAGCTGATATTCATTAGCATTCAGAGCCAAACACGAGAAAAGTGTTTTGAATTTCTATAATTAAACAAGAGAAACTTGAAATATTATATGTAATAGGCTGTTATCTCATATAACGGTGTTCATTTTATCGCAAGATTTAATATGTTACACCTGTTTTGTATATTCTGAAAAGGAACATTTAAGATAACCACTGGGTTTTTTACAAATTTTATTTAACTTCTCTCCATCAAACATTTAATTTTAAGTTTTATAGCAATAACATAAATTAATAAATAATTATTATCCCCACAAAAACATTTGTGATATTTATGACTTAGAAATGTTGGCAAAGTTGTATATACACACAAACAACACACACACACACACACACACACATATATATATATATATATATATATATATATATATATATATATATGTGTGTGTGTGTGTGTGTGTGTATGTATGCATGTGTACAATTTTGCCAACATTTTATTGTCTAAACAAATATCAAAAATGTATTATCTCCACAAAAACATTTGTGATATTTATGACTTAGAAATGTTGGCAAGTTGTATACACACAAACACACACATATACATATATATATATATATATATATATATATATATATATATATATATATGTGTGTGTGTGTGTGTGTGTATGTATGCATGTGTACAACTTTGCAACATTTTACGTCATAAACAAATATCTAAATGTGTTTGTGATAACACACACACACACACACACACACACATATATATATGTATGTGTATGTATGTATGTATGTATGTATACCCAATGTAAGAGCAAAATTGTAAAAATAATGTAATAGCAACATTGACCAATTGTTAGATGATGATCTGAACCGTTGTATTTTAGAAATGATTAAAGATGTCCTACTGGAATTCGCCGAGGTTTTTATGACACTATTGGACTCTACTTTGAGCAATAAGAAATAACACACACTGTACGCTTAACTGGAGTATCGTGATGAAATCGACCATAAATGAAATGGAATGTTCATCATTAATTAATCATAGCTAAGGATCGGGAAATCATGTATTGAAAACCCGTATTGATATAAAGTTCAAAATATGAAATAAAGTTCATATATATATATATATATATATATATATATATATATATATATTCTAGGATCATTTTCCCACATTTTCAAGTTATCTCGCCCTCTCTAACCTCACAGGTTTCACATTCGATTTGATTTTCAAGTCTTTTTTTCACTGGTCTTTGGACTGTCATAACTGGAATTCATCTCTTACGAACCAAACATATTATGAATTGTTGGATCTTTTGTAATTGATGTCACTAGCTCTAAGTTGAAATGATAATCACCTTTCTTCCTTTTGTAACCTAGTGATCAAGTTTTCCTGTCTAGCGTTCCCCCTTTTTTTAAAAAACATATTTACCGTTCTCTTGATGGTTCTTGAATGCACTTTGAAGTTGGCTGTCCGAATCTGAATGTTCGTACAATTACTGAAGGTCTGGATGAACTTTTTCCTATAAGCATTGTTCAGTTGGCAAGACAGTGGGTCTGGCACAAAATAATTTTAAAATTTTAAACAATTTTAAGTGTCTTTCTATGTTTCTTACGGAATATATTGTCAAGATGGCTAAAGGTTTTATCTGAAAACCTAGAAAATGATACTTATTTACTTTAGTGGTTTTAGATAGTTAACCTTTTGTGGGATGCATAATAAGGCTGTTACAGGATTTGAACAAATTTATATATATATATATATATATATATATATATATATATATATATATATATGTGTGTGTGTGTGTGTGTGTGTACATTTAGTTGTATTGACGTGAGTCTCTAACTCTGGGTTTCATGCCCTTGCCATAATCAGACAAACTATTTTTATTATTATTATTAGTAGTAGTAGTATTTTTTACTTTTTGATTTCACACTCACACACACATATATATATTTATATACATATATATTATACATATATGTGTATGTATGGAGTCTGTCAAATATATATATATATATATATATATATATATATATATATATATATCATTGTGGTGATCTTTCAATATTTAATGATTCAAGAAAAAAGTACTTCAATCTGCCGACGTGTGTTTACTTATAAATTAATTATATTAGAGTTACCTTCCTGTTTATTGCTGAAAGTGAAGTTTAGAAGGTTTAGTGACTTTGAAAATTATTAACTATTTTTGCAAATTCTTTTTATTTATTGTGTGATTTTTTCCGTACTAATTTCCTTGTCTTTGTTGTTCGCCTTTTCTCAACGTTTCGACTGTGTAACCCGAAGCATTTTAAGAATTATACGAGATTGAGGAAAGACATAGCAACCACAGGAAAGACGGATGATTAGACATCTGAATCCTTGTTAAAAAAAAAAGACACAGAATAAACAAAATCCAAAAATATGAAACACGGAAACCAGTACAAAAAATTATATATATATATATATATATATATATATATATATATATATATATATAATGTAAAGATATATATATATATATATATATATATATATATATATAAATGTAAAGATATATATATATATATATATATATATATATATATATATAATGTAAATATAATATATATATATATATATATATATATATATATATATATATATATATATATATATATATATAAAAGCGCTTTATAACATTATGACCGAATATGTTTATATATTTACTTTTGGGTAATTATATTATTATTATAATTATTATTATTGTTGTTCTTGTTGTTACTATTATTATTATTAGTAGTAGTAGTAGTAGTAGTATTAATCTTTAGAAGAAACTCGCTTAAAAATACGACATGTAAAATGACAAGAAAAATCTGCAAACTTACCATTCTTCATCTGCTCTCTTGGCTGCAATATCTTTTGCATCGCCGTAGCATAGCTTCCTGTACACATTTTTTATAAATATTTCCATCTCAATTTTTCTGATATCTCTCGTCATATTGCTATTAAAATTGCTTAGTGTTAGCCTAAGTTAATTTCTACTGGTTTTTTTTTTGTTTATTTTTTTCAGATATTTAGTCTATGAACACTCTCTTACAGATCCATTACTTTCTGTCAACTATGATCTTGAAAAATTTTAATGCATCTACAATCTTCATATTTCTCTTTGAATACTGTTCTGTTTTTGTCCTTTCTATTCAGCAAAGTTTTCCCAGTTTCCGTCACACTCACTAACCCATTAAACATGCCAGAGTCTGAAAAAGAATTCCTTGTATTCGAACACAAACAAACATTTGAACTCAACTACATTAACAATTGTCTGTCAAGATCGAGCTTGCTACTTACCAAAACGAGTATAAATATGGACTAGACAATCACACAGATCATTTGACTGTAACAGAATCAATGGCAATTACAGTAATCCATTCCGAGGACCTATATGAAGCTTTGTAGAAAAACAGATTTGCAAATATATTACTTAATAATCTACGAGCAAATTTCGAACATACGGATAAAAAATTGTTTTCTATTATGTACCCTGTCTCTTCAGTACGTTAAATCAACACTCACCACACATTTCTGTCCTTCGTAACGTTTGACTGTCAACTTTATTACCTTACCCCCTGTTCTGCCATCCATTTACACAAGCTCGTTAGATATCTTATGCACTGCTTTCCTCTGCCTCTCTTACATTCAATATGTCTTGTGAGTGTTAGTTTTTCCAAGCCCTCTTTTCTTATTATGTTTTCTTAGATTTTCAACTCTCTCTTTTTCATCCGAGGTACAGGTGTCCATTTTGTTATCATTATCTTCAAAACTTCATTGTATCTAAAATGTCCATTCTTTGTTATTCTCGGCATTGTTTTATTGATCCGAATTTCTGTTGTCTCATGGATCTTCTCCGTTTGTGATGACATGATCCAGCATTCACTGCTATATTGGATATTAAATAACAGTCTCGCATTCATCATTATGTATCATAGGAATTTCATCTGTCCCGTTCTGATTGTAAGTATACTTGTGAATTGTGACTCTTCTGTATTATAGGCACCTTGTGTTTAGGTTGATTATGATACTTGATTAGCTTCGAACTCTCAATGCAATTCGAGAATAGTGACCTATATTTCACTATTAATTCCTGTGTTGTTAGGAAATCAAGTTGTTATAGGCATATATAATGAAATTTACAGATTCATCATTTCAGAATTTGTGTATATTATTGGGTTGGTACACAATTATTTACATTGTTCGGACTAAATATAAAAAGATACTGGTGCATAATTATCAGGCGTTTTTAAAAAAAAATATTTATTTCGAAAAAGAAATATAACACTTCAACGATAACATTTTAAAATTATTAATCCGGAGCGTATTATTATCTACACAAGTGTTTATAACCTGAAAACAAAATAATATTTTTTTTTATTAAAAAAAAGTAAACAAAACAGCAATTATTATTAACACATAACTCGCCTTGAAAAACGCCTGATAATTATGCACCAACCCAATATATTTGTGCTTTCGCAGATAGGAACATCTGAGTGAGATTTACTTTGTGTTTATGCTCCTTAAACCATTAAGAGAACGAGCTTGCAGCCAGCAAAATATACGCACAAACACAAAAGAATACTTTTCTTCAGCAAAAATAATTCTTGTCACTGGAATCAATCTGGATGACAAGGTAGGGAATTTAGTTTATCGAACAACGAAAGACGAACAACCAGACGAACAGACTCACTGAATCCGGTTGCATCAACAAGAGACAAGATCTCTGGCAGCCTTGGTAATTCCCAGACCTAAGCACATAAACATGTTTACAGGAATCATTGGTAAGATGCGAAAATTGTTCCCCTCCCTCTTGGCTAGTGCTGCAGGCAAACGGGCGCCAACAGACCATAAGTCCATGATGGGAATTCGGGCTGGCTACTTCAAATCACACGTAATCAGAAATCAAGACGGACATGATTCCCTTGTTAGCTTAATAAGGTCTTGCAGGCATGTTTACATACATAGAGCTATACATACATGTACACACAGACAAACACACACACGCACACATGTATATGTGTGTTTTTAGATATGTGACTGTTTATAGGTACAGTCGTAGGGTTAGCGAAAAACAAACATATCACAGGATTCAAATCTATGCACATATATTCAATTTCGAAATGACTTTAATAAGAATGCATATATGTATATATCTACTGTATACATTGTATCTCATTCTCTCTCTCTCTCTCTATATATATATATTTTCTACATCGTTTTCTCTTAATATATATATATATATATATATATATATATATATATATATGTGTGTGTGTGTGTGTGTGTGTGTGTGTGTGTGTGTGTGTGTGTGTGTGTGTGTGTGTGTTATCTTTCTATTTGATATGTCCCTTCAGGACGTTGTGGATCTTGGCAGTCCTCAGTCCTCTCCTTTCTAAACAATAATAAATTTTGTATTTTTGTTAACTCTCCTAAACCTTGTTCCACAATCCAATCGCTTATTTTTTTCGATCTATCCATTTTGCCTACAATCTGCCCTGTGCATATCAAATTTTCCGAACCCTCTTTCCTCATTATGTGCGTAGACATTTCAACTATTTTTACCTTGTGTTAATTATAATTGTCCAATGTTTCCACTTTATCTATAACTCCATCGTTGCTCAAATGTTCAGTCCCTGATATTCTCATGATATTCCTGCAGATAACATATCTGCTACTTCAAGTCTCTTCAACATCTCTGAGGTGATTGCCCCAAATTCTTGGAAATATAGGAAGATTTACATTACATAACAGTTCAATACTCCTTTCGTTGTTTCAAATAAAATATTTCAGTGAAATAATAATAATATTTATTTTTTGTTCTACCAGTGTGACTTCGGATTTCAATAACACACTTTACTTCTTCCTTTAATCTTGAACTAGTTTGATTCTAGTATCTACAATTTATAAAGTTTATGGTGGCCCGTTCCTTTTACTAACAATCATGCTTCTTGCAATGACGTTGTATCCTTTCTTCTGACTATCCTTTACTACATTTAGTAAACCTTGTACTTACCTATTTGTGCCTGGTATCAACTCAACGTCATCTGTATATCTCGTGTTTTTTAACATAGTTGCTGTCAATAGTGAACCCATGTAGGTCTTCTAATTCATTCAGAATGGCCTCAGGTCGAATAGAATTGGTGAGATGACACAACCCTGTCATACGTCACTTTCTGGTTATGAGTATATACTGCATTCACTTTTTGTCCATATGCAGACCGTTTGCTTTCACTTACATGTTCTGGATTATTCCAAATCATTCCCATATATGTTAATGTTACCTAGCTGTTCCAACAGTTTTTTTGTGACATACTTTTTCAAACGCTTTTAAATAATCTGTCAGTCAGAGGTACACATCCGTCGGCGTTAAAATTGCTATTTTTATGCCATTCCGCGTAAAAATATATCGAATTCCTTGTTCCAGTATCTTAAACAAATACACACTGTTTTTGTCGTTTTTTAAGTTTGATTTTGTTGCGCAATCTACCACGCAAAATTCGTGTGAAAAATCTTGTTATATGATTCATTAGACTTATTCCCCGATAGAGATCACCTTCTTTTTCAGATGGCTTCTTCGGCAGTGCTCGGAAAATAAATCTACGTAGGTATTCCGAGATAAAGTCACTATTATATATTTCGTTTATTATGTATGTAATCTTGTCAATATCGAAATAACACAAAGCTGAGAGAACCTCTATTACAATTATGTCTAGTCTTGTTTTTGTTTTTTATCTGTTCAATTCAGCCAGTATTCGTTCTATTTCTAATTTTAAAATTTCTGGTCCTTCGATATTTGTGTTTTGCTTTATTCCATCTCTGAAAGATTTTTCTTTCTGTAATATCATTATCCCCTCTTTGGATTTTATGAATAATTGTGATGAGCTTGTATTCTGTCCTGCCGGATCCTTCACTTTATATATATATATATATATACCTGTTTTATCTGTTTCTGAACATTATACATTGAGTTTTCCCGCTATAGTATGTCTGTATTAGTTCCTAATTTTCTTGTTCAGAGTCTTATCTGCAACACTGATTCTGAATCCTTTTCATTATGTCGAGGATATCATTTGGCATGGTTTCCTTTTTCCTTGTCTTTTTTTCTTTGAGATGATCTCGATTGATAATGTTAATGAAGCTTCTCTTAATATATCTTTGTTCGAATTTCCTTTCTCATTTTGTCCATTGTATGTGCTTTAATTACTGTTCATTTATTATTATGAAAATTATAGAGATTGCTAGATTGATAGATTGATTGCTAATCAATTAAAAAACTATGCTGGATCCAGCTTTTAATGATCTGTATTGAGCTACTCGGTGTGAGAAGTCGTTGCTATTGAGGCCAGTCTTGCGGGAAATGCATGCTTAGATGAGTATCACCACCAGAAATAGGATGAGCTGCTATATATTGTGCCTAGTTACTTAGTTCCATTTTCGCCAAACTGGCCCGCTTTTCGAATGGTATGACGCTCTGCTGAGAGAGTATAATAGTGATGATGATATATATATATATATATATATATATATATATATATGGCCAGCGATTTTGTTTAGCAGGAAAATGAGTAATGCCTCCGGCGCTTGACATCAATTTCCATTTATTACTTCTTCAAGTACGAATTGAGTTCTCTTAGCCGCTGGCGTATTTTCATATAGAATCGTATAGAAAACGCTAAATTTTCCCTTTATCTCTGCCGTGCGCCAAGGGCTTAGTGGTAGGATCGAACGAGTATCGATACCAGTTTGGTGCATTCGGCATCTAGACACACTGGAGAGCTGTGATAAAGTGAAACAGTCTGTGGATTATATATACACACACACACACACACACACACACACATATATATATATATATATATATATATATATATATATATATATATATATATATATATATATAATAAAAAATGGACAAAAGTCCGACAATTTATTAAAGACATTTTTATGTTTAACTTTCTTTTTATAGATACAAGTATTTAAGTAAATGCTCTGTTTATAATAAACAGTATTAAATAACATTTACCGGCCATTTGATACGCCATGAGCAGTTATGAATGTACGAGATTCATGGAAGATTGAATTTTATAAGCAGTAAATTCGACTTTGCAGACCGAACGATCCTTTGTGGCCGAGAGGTTAGGCACGTCAAGCTAAATGACGGTCCCGTATAGGACGCAGGTTCGAATCCTGTCAAGGGACGAATATTTTCTATGAAAATTTCTCGGACATTCAGGCCGGTAAATGTTATTTAATACTGTTTATTATAAACAAAGCATTTACTTAGATACTTGTATCTATAAAAAGTATGTTAAACATAAAAACGTATTTAATATAAATTAATATCTAGTCTTTTCTCGCCAGACAAGTTCATATATGATCAACTTAGTAAATCTAAGTTTTTAGCATGTATCTATCTTTGTCTAATTCAGTTCATATGCACCACGGTCTTTTCGCATCTATCTATTTTTTATTAGAGTCCTTTCGTTTCTAAGCATCTATGTATGTATCCTCATCGGCTGTTGAAGATATATATATATATATATATATATTGGACATGTAGAGAAATTCTAGCACCCTAAATCTTCTAAACTTGATGAAATTACATTGTTAATATATATTTGAAATTAATTTTTTCCATGATTGGGGGGGATGCAAATTACCTTCTCTCCACTAAGAATCCATTTCTTTTCAGCAGTATTGGAAATTTACTTAAATCAACGCAACCATCTATTTCCGTCCACCATATTAATTTTCCTTTTAATTGTCTGTTTTTCCTTCAATGGGTACACAGTCCTTACATTCATATTTCACTATATTCATTGTCGCAAAATCAAGGTCGTTTTATTTCAAAGTTGTATCATTCTCTTTGTATCTGTGCTCAGACACAACCAGTTCATTAAAAATTTGATTATGTTTCTTAACCGAACACCACTGATATATAATTTCCTTTTCTTTCCGTCGTCCGAAGATAGCCAAAGGTTAGGATCTCTGACTGATGCCAAATCGGTTGGTTTCGATCCCAGCTTTAAGCAATCTGAAGAGCTGTGATACAGCGAAACTGTCTTTCTGTAGATGACAACATATTTGTTCTCGGGATATCCGGTTGAGCTCTCCTGAGAAAAGTTTAAAAACAGTGGCTATTAACTGCTAGTAACGCACTGGACTTCAAAAGAATTGAGCTCTCCGGGACACTGGCGTTTTTCGTATAGAAAACGTTAAAATCGCAATATATGTAATCGCAAATATTTTTTTATTTTTTTTTTATATGACCGTATTGTTAAATTATTTGTTCTTCTTCCTTCGCCGTCCCTGACACCGGGTGGCAGCACCTATTAGTTTCGTAGCTATGAGCAAACAGTTTAAACTCAAACATTGGTAAAAACACAATTAAATTTTAAAAATATATTTTTATAGTAAAAATACCAGCAATATATTTTCATAGTTAAGAAATTACCATAAGTATATTTTTGCAAAAGATACCAGCAATAGATTTTTTTACTAATGCTACCAAGAACATTGCATTTCGACATAAAATGATCCATAATAAACAAACTGAATAAACAAACTACAACTTTTCTTTAAAATAAAAATTGTACAGGAACCAATTTTGCAAGAGTTATATTGTCGTCGCTGACGAAGGAAATTTCCTTTGGTTAGAGATCAAAACATTCAGTTTTGCCTTTTGATAAATTTGGAGTAAATATATATTCATATGGTAAAATATTCCATTATCAATAACTAACAAACGTAAACAGTCGATAAATCTGTCCGATACAATATTCCCTACACTACCAAAACTGTCAGCCATATTTTTCGGCCTTTACTCTTCATTAAAAAAAATAAAAATATGTAGTATTAAGTCACGTCAGAACTGAAGTGATATTTTTTTAGTCTGGATAGGGTGTTTGCGGATCATCTTTTCCTGTTGGTATCAGTTTTTTTTTTTTTTTTTTTTTTTGGCGTTTAAACAAATGATATTTCAAATTATCTTAGACATGTACTGTATGAGAGTTGTGGCTAAGGTGATATGAACAGAATACTTCGATACTTGATAGACTCGGATTATAGTTTGTGCAATTTTTACAAAAAATATGCGGTAGGTATTCTATTAAATCTCTTCAAATTCGGAGTCTCGACCAATCAGAAATTCCTGTTTTCTTGAAGTAAGTTTCCAAGATTTGCCAAAAGAGTCCATACATTTTGAAAAACCAAACAGTTCCGATTCACAGCGATAGACTGAGATATGAATGCATTTTTTATGTAGCTTGAGGAGTTATGAATTGTTTCATGAAGAGAATGTGAAGTTTTGACATAACCGATTCTAAAATATTGAGGATGTTTATATATTTACTTATACATAGATCAATACCATTCTAAAAGTCATAAAAATTGGGTGAACAAATATAGACTGAGAAAAACAGAAAAATAAAAATCCGCTTGGATGTAGAGTGTGTGTGTGTCTCTGTGTATGTGTTTCTGTATGTCTGTCTGTGTGTGGAGAGACAGATAGAGAGATAGAAAGAGACAAAGTGGCAGAGAAAAAAAACTTTTTTTTTAAAATATAGGAAATGAGACCATACAGATCAACTCTGTATGGTGACAGTTATACGGTTCACTGCTCGTCAGAACAAATCACCAGGAAATGTTGATGCGAACATTCACAATCTCTCTATCCATCTATCTCACTCTCTCTCTCTCTCGTTCCTCCTCTCTCTCTCTCTCAATATATATATATATATATATATATATATATATATATATATATATATATATATATATATCAAACAAAACAATTTAACTTAAATAGGGAATATGCTATTTTCAGACGACCACTTTCGTCGTCTGTCTATTCAACCCCGGTGTGGAATGAAGTTCACGGCTGTAAATTTAAAAGAAGCAGGTAGTATCGATTAGCTGTGAGGAATTGATACTGGGAATTAAAGGGTCAACTTAAAACTTAACTCGCCGAAAAGAACTAATACAGTGTATAACAACTTCCTGCTTCCTCTAACTTTACAGACGTGAACTTCACTCTTCACCGGAATTAAAAAGACAGACGATCATATTAGTCGTCTGTCAAAATAGCGTATTCCCCACCACATGTGGCAAAAGGATTTATAATTATATTGCTCTATATAAATAAAAAATACATTGAGCTCTTTTTGCTGGATCAGTTCTAATAGGATCCACCTGTATTATATACCAACGAATCTTTTACCTGACTATATATATATATATATATATATATATATATATATATATATATATATATGGCCTAACGATTGCATATAGCATGAAACAGACTGTCACCTCTAAGTGTTGACCTCTATGTTCACTTTTATATTTACACACGCTCTATCTCTGATATCGAGCACTTTATCCCATAAATATAGCACACCTTAAGACTATACTTCTTCATATATATATATATATATATATATATATATATATATATATATATATATATATATATATATAAAAATACATATTTCTAATGCTAATGTTCATGTTAGCGAATAGCAGCTCATATAATAATTTTGTTTTTCTTGGGTGCAGATTCTTATAATTCGCTGGTCGGATTGAAACGTTTAAATTTATATGGATCTAACATTGACCTTGTGCAATATTGCAACTAGCATATATCCGTAACCACTGGGGTTAAGACTTTCTATATCGACATATATAGAAAAGCATAAAAGTATTACTTAGGCACTTGTTCTGACATGTTTTAGTCAAAAACATGGTGGCTAAAAAAGAAAAAGAAGCAATTGAAAAAAAAATTAAAATAAACCCACTATGACATGAAGAAATAAAGAAAACAAAACCTCACTTAAATGGAGTGGGAACAATGTTTCTAAATTAAGAACAGCCAAAAGAAAGCAAAAACAAATTGCAAAGGAAAAGTGACTTTAAAAAGTGACATCGACATTCACGCCAGGCGATCTATTCGATTGTTCTGCTTTCTGCATAATGATTAAATTGAACTCACTCAAATAACGTCTAGTTGCGAGGAGATAGAGAAGGTAGTGCTGAATTTACATGCACGCAGACACACTCAAACACTCAAACACACACACGCACACTCACACACATACACACACACACACACATATATATATATATATATTTGTATGAATTTTTACATGATTTTTCTAGACCGATGCAGAGGCATACAATTATGTAGCCATTGGTATTACTGCGTCACAAAATTAATGTATATTTTGTAAAATATAATTTAACAATACCGTCATATTAAAAAAAAAAAAAATTCCGTTTACGTTGTCTTTATTTTAGTTTGTTACAACTATTTTCCATGGCGAATTGTAGACCTGGGAAATATCAAGTGTACTATATGTATTGTTATGCCATTATACGAAGCTATGATATCAACCTGTAGGGGAATAAGAAATGATTTTCATAATTGTGGAAATATATACAGGGGTATGAAGAGTTTCGTTTCTTCAATGACACAGCGATTTTTGCGAAATGTTGAATTAAAAAATAGCGTCACATAATGAGTTGTTTTCAGTGTTTGGTCAAAGTATACAAGCAGGAAGTCTGTGATGAGAATGAAAATTTTGTCATGTAAAATATCAGCTTTTCATTCATTGTATGTCCACATTCTCATCCCCTCTTTATGTCTCTCTCCCTAACGCTCGCCTTATACTAACAATTTCATTCATTCATCTATCTATCTATCTATCTATCTATCTATCTATCTATCTATCTAACCAACCGACTATATATATATATATATATATATATATATATATATATATATATATATATCAAGTATGTGGTGCAGTTCAATTTGCATTACATCGATGCAACAACTTCTATATCAGTTTTTGTATGAATGGTTCATGTAATAATATATATATATATATATATATATATATATATATATATATGTAATATATATATATATATATATATATGAAAATAAGGTTATACATTTTTATATATCAAACATAGTTTTGAATGATAAGATGTATGGGAATTGTAAATGTGAGTTTATATATATATATATATATATATATATATATATATATATATATATATATCCTATACAGTGGGGGAAATAAATATTCGTAAACTTGAAAAATTGTATTTCTTTTAAATGTAAAAGACCTAAATAAAACTAAACTCGGCACATTTTATGTATAAAAACACATGCTATAAAAAATAATTATAAACTTATTTAATTCTTATTCTAACAGAAATTAATGCATTTTTTAATTCTAACTGGTGAAAAAAGTATTCGTACAAATCAATTATTAGAATTAGCCATTACCAGAGCATTCTGCAATTTCTAGTCTTTCGAGAAGGTTCTAATAATGCCTAAAGGTAAAGAATTGACTATTTCACAAAAAAAAAAAAAAAAAAAAAAAACATTTTGTCTCTTTGGAAAGATTGGAACAGTTACAGAACGATTTCTAACAACCTGAATATTCCTTTTACTACAAATGCTTCGTTCATTGCAAGGTTTAAAACTCGTAACTGCGTCGAAAACCAAAGACGAACAGGTGCTCCGAGGAAGATTTCTCTAAGATCAGCAAGGATATTAGGACGCCAGATCCAAAAAAATCCACAGGTTACACAAGAAGAGCTGCAGGAACATATGCATTAGGGATTAAAGTAACCAAGCGTACAATAAGTAATGAACTACACAAAAAAAGTCTGAAATCACGCATCCCAATGAAGACTCCACTTCTCTTGAAACAACACAGAGATGCTAGGTTAAAATCCGGTACAGAGCATAAGGATAAAGAATATTCGTTTTGGGGAAAAGTACTATGGACAGATGAAACTAAAATAGAGTTGTTTGGTTATAATTATCAAAATCATGTGTGGAGGAAGGCCGGTGAAACCAACTGTAAAGTTTGGTGGTGGCAGTATCATGATCTGGGGCTGTTTTTCTGCAAAAGGTGTTGGCAGAATATCAAGAATAGATGGCAAGGTGAATGCCGAATGATACCAAAAATTGCTGCAAGACAATTTGATGCATTCTGTTGAGAGACTTCGGCTACCTCCTGATTGGGTTTTCCAACTGGATAATGATCCTAAGCATTCCGCTAGATCTACAAGGAAATGGTTAGCTGAAAGTAATGTTGATGTCTTGCAATGGCCAAGTCAGTTCCCAGACTGAAACCCAATCGAGAATTTATGGCGATATTTGAAAATTCAAATTGGGAAAAGAGCACCAATTATATCAAGAATTTGAAGACAATATGCCAATAAGAATGGGACAAAATACCACTCAATGTGTGCAAATCATTAGTTGAGACGTACAGGAAAAGACTGGTAGCTGTTGAACTCAATAAAGGATATTCCATAAAGTATTAAATTAAGTTAATATGCTTTTTTTTTGTTTTGTACGAATACTTTTTTCATCAGTTAAAATGAAAAAAATGCGTTAATATTTGTTAGAATAAGAGTTAATTAAGTTTATTACTATTTTTCGATAAAATATATCTTTACATATGATAATTTATCAAAATTTGTTTTAGTTAAGGCTTTTACATTTATAAAAATACAATTTTACATGTACGAATATTTATTTCTCCCCACTATATATATATATATATATATATATATATATATATATATATATATATATATATATATATATATTTGATTCGATAAAAAATAAGAACGGAATTATTTAAAATTCAGCTTATTTAAGTTCAACTTTTGAAAATATACACCTTATTATTTGCATACGAACTCGTTATTAATATCAAAATTCAATTCCTTGACGCCGATATAGAAGTAAAATCTAACGTATTTACCACCTAATCGTATAAAAAAAATACTCACCATTACGAACTCTTGTCTTCTAAGCAGTGATAGTGAGTTAGGATAGAGTGATAAAAAAAAAACAACTTCCGAAATAGAGCACACCTGACTTCCTTTTCCCAGAGAATATTTTTGTGTGAACTAAAACACATAAAATAAACATGTCATCAATAATTTCCCTAACTACATCATCGATAATCACATAAAATAATTCTCACAAAAATACGACATCTGTCATAAAAATACCCCACAAAAATATCGACATATTTAACTTCCACTGGATAGACAACTATTATAAGCAGGACGAAATCACTATACGAGGAATCATTAAACATATTTCTGCTGTAATTCCCGAAAAAATTGTAAACATATACTACAGAAAATGGAAAACCGCAAAAAGAGTCCCTAATAAAAATAACAACATCAGATCTAAACTAGCGATGATTAATACAGTATATCAATTTCGCTACCCAGTAAAAGACTGTGCTTCTTGTCATAAATCATTTACCTATATCTCTTTGAGTAGACGCCTGACATGTCACTTATCTGGTTAAAGTTCTATAAAAAGACATCAAACTACTCACAATTTACAAGACATTTAAGAAAAACTCTGATTGAAAACACTGAAATTCATTATAAGTCACGTTACCGTAAAAATCTCTCTGTGAAAGAGGTAGTGTATATTAAAAATTTCGCTTCCACGATTAATCTCCCCTTATTTAACAGTAGGAATGTTGTATTGATATTTTTAAAAAAATAGAAAAAACCCTCATTCGAATTCCAGCCGCGCTCAACTCGCGAATGTTGGGATAAAAGTTCTTATTTGATTTCAAATCAACACAAAAACACATATTGCCCAGTCAGACATGAAGAGAAATTAATAATACTTTTAAACAAACCCATTTATAAATGGGTAAAAATTGGCCGCAAGTGCTTGGGACAATCAACAAAACCGACAACCTTTGCACTCACTTTTTCACAGCAAAGACAAAAATGCAAGAATGCTGGAAAAACTGTAAGAAAATTAATACTTTTGTCTGTTATATTCAACGTAAGACTTTGGTTGTTGTCCAAATATACATACATACATATATGACGTCACAGATTATGAAATGGACAAAGTCCGACTAATATTTTAAGACATTTTTTTATGTTTATACATTCTTTTTATAGATACAAATATTTAAGTAAATGCTCTGTTTATAATAAACAGTATTAAACAACATTTACCGGCCTGAATGTCCGAGAAATCTTCACAGAAAATATTCGTCTTCCGACAGGATTTGAACCAGCATCTTATACGGAACCGTCATTTAGCTTGACGTGCTTTTAACCGATTTGACCACAGATGAGCGTTCGGTTATCAATGTCGAATCTACTGTATTTGAACTTCAATCTTCTATGAATCTTTCACGTTCATTCATATCTGCTCATGGCGTATCAAATGTAAACAAATGACGTCAAACATTATGAAATGAACAAAAAGTCTGACAATTATTTTAAGACATTTTTTATGTATATACATTCTTTTTATAAATACAAATATTTAAGTAAATGCTCTGTCGAATTGATTTGTACTAAGCTTTTCTAGTCATGATTACTAAATATAGTTTTTACTTAATAGTATCTAAAACGCTGAATGTAACACAGAATTTTTACGAATTGAAATCTTAAATTAACTTAAATTATTTTGATTAAAATTTTAAAAGAATAATTCAGTTCATATAAAAATTCATTGATCATCTATAACAAATTTCCATGAGAGAATTGTGTCTTGATTATATCATTTTATAAAAGCAATTAAAAGATTTTCTCCTTAGATACTGTTTTATTTCATTTCATTTTTTATTTTTTGATTCATAGCAGATATATTGTAAATGGTGTTTCCTTTTGACACAAGAATCATTTAAATTTTCCAAGAACACCTGTTTTAAGTAATATAAATATAAAGGGAGTGAAATTTAATTTTTGCAAAATTTCATAAAATTAAGTAAACGATGGGTAACAAATGCAAAAACAAATATTTTTACTAAGATATGCTGAAAAAAATCTAAAATATCTTCATTCACCACCTGTATGACATTATATTTGAAATTGAAATAAGGCTTGAAAATTTCATTAATATTTGACAATAATTTGATTTTTGCCAGAATTTCAAATTAAATTAATTTTTCTACCTCAAAAAAAGCTAAATTTCATATATTAATCACTGATGCAAGAAATGAATATTTTTAACCAAAATTTAGAACGCGCTAGAGAGGATTAAAAAAATTAATGAAATGTTCAAAACATGATTTGGTTTAGCCTCTAAATATAACTTAGATTTTACCATGTTCGGGTCTATTTTTCATTGAAATTAATATATATATATATATATATATATAGGAGAGAAATTGATAAATGTCACAGGTTTTCTCTATGAATGAAGATCTTTATTTTCATGCTCTTATTTTTTTTTGCTTCTTTTTTTAACAAGTCACATCTTTCTTGGCGTTTCCGGAGCAGACTTGCAACATAAATTCTCCAATAATTTCTGAGCGCTTTCGGCTTTCACAAACACCAGACGAAATAAACAATAAATGAATAAATCTCCGTACATCACGATTTTATAATCTGTCTTGTGATGGCATGGTCTATTATAAGGAGATAACATCTACTGACGACACACGAAAATTACCAATATAGTTAATAATTATCTAAAGTTATCTATTTGAAATAAAGTGATAATACATTATATATGCCTGTGTGTGTATATCTAAACCCGTGTTTGTGTATGTATCTGTGAGTGTGAACGTTTGATTTTGTGTTGTGAGGTGTGCCACATATATAGTCAGACATACCTTCCTTCAGTTGTCTGACAATTCTGTTTTTTTTTTATAATGCATCAACTTCGCACTAGTGTTATATATATATATATATATATGTGTGTGTGTGTGTGTGTGTGTGTGTGTGTGTGTTCATATTTAAGCAAATGTCAATAATGTATTTAAATATTGTATTTTTAAGCTCTTGCACTTTCATTTTTATCATATAAAAATTTTTTTTGATATATAAATGATAAATTGTAAAAAACGTTTCAGGCGAGCACGTCTAAAATGAAGTCAATTGTCTTTTGTTTTACACACACACACACACACACACATATATATATATATATATATATATATATATATATATATATTCCCGTGTTATAATCTCCCTTGGTGTGTGCACTTAAAGTGAAAATGATTCAAAAATCACTTTACACCAAACAAGGCAATGAAGCCATTACGGTGCAAGGTGTTACGGCGTATGAAATAATACGAAACTATGAACACTTTATTAAAGAAAAAAACGAACAATATAATATCAGGAATAAAGAAAAAAGAATATAACGATTGATATGACGTCAAATGTTTTGAAGATCAAAATGGATTGGAAAGCAAGTGTCTGGAAAAGAGTTCCACAAGTGAGAAGTGATAATTGCGCGTGACAAACAAAATAACTGTTGGTATAGAATTTATGGTTGCAACAACCAATTTCAATTCTAAAATGATGTGACCTATCTGCCTATCTAGTACTGTGCTTCAATTTGTAAAGTCGTGTTGCCAGTGAGGAAATCTCGTCTAAACAATGAACCATGGATGTATTTATATATATAAAAAAAAAAAAGCAGAGTGAAGATGCGGAAATGGGACTGAAACCGATATGCCAGGACATGACTGGTAATATTGCAGATTCTTCTTTGGATTTTATCAAGAATGCCTGAAAACATGGTAGAGGCATCAGACCAAATGCGTCAGAAATATTCAATTTATGGACGAATGATCAAGTTATAAATTTGTAAGCAAGCTTGTGGTGATAAAATAGCCTAGCTCAAACAGTAAAATAAGATTTCTTAGTAGCAGACCTGGAAATCGATTCAATAAAATATTTTCACTTCGGAAAACGTTAACTCGAGTAGGTGCAATGCGTCACTCTACCGGGGATTAGCATCAGTCATACTTTTGGAAGTCAAAAGAGGCTCTCAAAAAAAGCAGTTTCGTTTTGTAGCAGTTAAAATTAACAAGACTTTTATTTCCTCAGTTAATATATATATATATATATATATATGTGTGTGTGTGTGTGTGTGTGTGTGTGTGTGTGTGTGTGTGTGTGTGTGTGTGTGAGAGAGAGAGAGAGATATACATCTACTAGGGCGGCTAGCCAATCCCTACTGCAGTCGCATGCTTGGGTACATTTGACTTGGTTCAACACGCACAAAGTCCACTTGTGGTTTATACTGAAAATATGCTAACCTGGCCTTAGTTCTGGGAGAGAGTGTTGACCATGTTTTCTGTAGTCTCTGACTATGGAATCCAGTGAAGTGCGTAATGTCTTCAATATCAGAGGTTGGCAGTGAAGATTCGAAGAAAGCAGCGGCTGTTAATTCTTTAAGTCTTTGATATCAGGTTGGCAGTGAAGATATTTTGGCAAAAAAAAAATTAAAAAAAATGGCTGCCTTTATACACGTCGGATTAAATATTTTGAGCTTTCTGCTTGGTTAACTCTTCTCTTGGCGGACTATAAAATGAGTCAGCTCATTTTGGCTAGCTCGCTAGTAGTTACAGGGTACCCAAAAATGCCAACAGAGAGCGTGTTCTCTAGTATGATCAACAGTATGAACAAGGCGAGCACGCTCAAACACTCGGTCACGATGACTTGTGACTTCGTGCTAGATACATATATATATATATATATATATATATATATAGATATATAGATAGATAGATAGATTTACTAAGTTACTCTTTTTGTTATTTAATTCATGTCTCTGAATATAAGCGTATGTTGGTATGTCATTGTTGCTGTGTGTCTATTGAAATCTTATGCGTCTTTTATGGTTTATATTTACGCGTGTAAAGTATCTTTATGTGTATGATTCCCTGTGTTCTGCTTGTCCTGTACGCGTACGCGTGACCAGGGCCGGCAGAAACGAGGGGAAAAACCGTCCGTTTACGGAGTTGTAATTATTTCTCGCATCTGTTCACTCCCGTGTGTAGTGTAAGCATCAGTCAATTAGTTTTCATGTTCAACAGCGAAAGACAAATGGAAAAACACCAACTTATCTGTGCCGACGGCCGAAGGCTACGTTCGACCCTCCAATACTCAAAGCTTCGGTCTGTTTTCTACGGATGGACCGAACACGGCAAACAGGATGTACTTACGACAAGCGCAAAACTAATCCAACTTGAGGAAGACAAGTTTTTTTTTTCTTTTCGTTTTTGTGTTATTTCTTTCGATTTTTGATTTTTTTTTCTCTTTCTTTATTCAGCTATCTAACTCCATCTTCTCGCCTTGCTTGGTTTAGCATGAATCTCCTCTTCTTCGCTTACTTATTTGAATTGTTTCTTTAACTTTATTTTGACAAATACCTTTATTTTCGTTATTTTTTTTTGTTTTTGTTTTTACATGATTTTGTATTTAAATGTGCTGTCTGAATATTTTTCTTATTCGTTTTTAAACTTGTCTTCGTTTTCCTACCAGCTGCTTTCTCTTCATTGGTCAATTTTACTTCAATTTATTTTTATTTTTCTCTCCGCTTTTTCTCCAAGTCTGTAGTTTGCCTCTCTTTCATTTCATCTAAATTTTTGTCTTTGACTTTCCTTTCTTTTTCTTTCTCACAATCTCACCAAAATCATCATCAGCGTTATTATTATTATTATTATTATTGTTTTTGTTGTCGTTGTTTTATTATTATTATTATTATACCCAATATTCTATAGTATTGGAAATCGCTTCTCTCTCTCTCTCTCTTTCTCTCTACTTGTACTAGTAAGACTTCGCTTGCGATATTTGCACGAAGAAGTATTTACTCTCTTTCCCCCCTTTTTTTTTCTTCATTTGCACGTATCCTAAAGTAGGCTGTAAGAAATGAATAAAGCAAGCTGCGCCCTGCTGTTGTTTTATCGAAAGTTTCACGACGACATTGCATAAAAATAGGACTTGAACGAATTTCGTGATTAAACAGGAGAAATAATTTTCGGGCTTGTTTTTAATTATTCGTTCATTTACACTTAAAGTAGACATGCACACCTAATAACATATATTCGCACGTGCATGCGCAAAACGTTGTGCATATAATTTTATTTCATGATAAGCAATATACAAACACACACGTGCACACACACGCATATATATATATATATATATATATATATATATATATTGTTTGATATATTTATACACACATATATATATATATATATATATATATATATATATCAAACGAAACGTATAGATATAGATGAAATCGTTGCACTAAATTTGGATTTAGGTTTGTTTTAAAATACAGTACTTGTATATTGTGAAAATGACTCAAAAACATAAAGCATCTGCCAGATATTAGATACATGAAAAAACTTGAAGTTATTATTTTCTTTATTCTCAGAAAATTATACACCATTTTTAATGGTCATTGAATCTCTATTTTTATGAAGAAAACCTTTGAAATTTGGTATTAAAATTGTCACAATAAAAAGGTATTAATTTATACGATTAAATTATTTTCGTTTGAAAATTATGTTATGTTGCTCATATTGGTATATGTGTGAGTGCGCTTCTGTGTGTGTTTGTATGTGTATGAATGTGTGTGACTGTGTGTAAACAATGTCTAATCTATTTAAATAAATGCGAATGTCAGTGTGTCAGAATGTCACATCTTTTCAACTTTATTTTTAGAGGCCGTAGCCAAACATATTATTTTGGAATCAGGCTGATTCCATGAGCAAATTAAAAACTTCTCGGGCAGAATCCGGACACGCAATTCTGAAAATTGGGTTTCCCAAGTTTTCATTACTGCGATTGCTTCCGACAATTGTTTTATATGATGTTTTGCGCCAAAAGTTTTTGTATGATAATAATTTTTATAACTTCGAAATAAATTTAGGAATAATTAAGATTAATTGAGAAATCCTGTGAAAATCACGATGAAATAAAATCAAAGATTTGTACAGAAAGTAAGGAGCTACTTACATCGGATTTTGTTAGATTATTCGGCAGCAGAAGAATTATCGCTTAACTTTTAAAAGGTAAGTTTAAATATTAATGTAACACTTGAATTTAGTGATCATTTGATAGTTCTTCTTAGTTTATTGTTGCCTATCGCATACAGCAGAGAGTATGCTTCGTAAAAAGCAATCTCAACAAAAGAAGGGCCGGTTTGCAATCAATAGAGGCTGTAACGAGGAAAAGGATGTCTCATGCAAATGAAATCGTCCAGAGAACAGCAGCCGTGAGAGCTTCCATTTCTGAAATAAATAAACATCCAACACTCGATAATATAAATTATGGACATGGCCAAAATGTGCTTACCGGATTTGTAAAATAAAGCATTCTTATGACTTTAGATACATTCTTAAAACAATGCATACATTAAGTTAAAATTACAAACAATATCATCTTTTGATAATGCCTAAAAGTAAAACCGAATTCGCTCGGACATAAAAAAGTACAATTTTTACATATTCTACGTCCAGAAAAATATAACAACGCAAGAAAATTTAAATAAAAATCCTAACCGCAGTATTTTGTTAGTAGTTTATAATGAATCACACACACACACACACACACACACACACACACACACACACACACACACACACACACACACACACTAGGTGTACTAATACACTCTCATACTGAGTGACACCAGATTCTACTGATACAGAAATATCTAATGATAATTTTTATGATGCAAATCAATATTTTTAAATACGATTTGGATTAACTAGGCTGAAATGTATGCATAAACAGATACGCACACCACACACACATATATATATATATATATATATATATATATATATATATATATATATATATATATATATATATATATATATGAATTTCTTCTCATAACTTGTTTGAAAACGTTGGCATTTACTTCAAGGATACTTTTATATATCAAATAAGCATACATAATAGATTTATTGCTAATATTTGTACCATTGCAGTTATACTTACCTACCTACATACATATATATATATATATATATATATATATATATATATATTCGCATAGGAATCGTCTATGTAAACATAACAGGATATCATCTTTGATGGTGAACATATATATATATATGTGTGTGTGTGTGTGTGTGTGTGTGTGTGTGTGTGTGTGTGTGTGTATACTCGTTTCGGAAAACATTTAAATTTTTGATTTGCCAATAATCAAATCAATCTCGAAGGAAAAAAGGTTTTAGAAAAAGAAAGAGCTAGAAACATGAAATTCTGTCGAAAAAAAATCGCACAGATACAGGTTCAAAGCCCAAAGGAAAAAAAACCGACAATACAACCGTAGAGCAGACCTAGATAAACCTAGTGAGTCAGACAAACCTACCCCGGTTTCACCTAAGCGGATCGTCATGGAAAACCACCACCATAATATATATATATATATATATATATATATATATATATATATATATATATATATATATATATATATATATATATATATATATATAATTATGGTGGTGGTGTCTTCTTATATCCCGGTATGCTATCTACAAGAAAACCTAGAGTATCTCTGTTGCAGACGCTTTTAATATAAGCAGCGAATGTTATTATGTTTGGTCACGAGCCGTTCTTAGTCTCGTAATATCAGATAATCAAAAACTGTAATCAGTGTAGTTATATGGACATTAGATGTTCACCACTGTGTGTGTTTGAAATGTCTTTAAAACCAAAAATTCGCTGAAAAGCGTTAGATACGTTGACAAACCAAATATAAGCAGCTTTTCTGGTTAACAGTTTTCGCAATGAAATGCTGTGAATTGTGTCACAGCTCCTCAGTCGCAATGCAAATGTTATTAATCTATTTGAATAAACGACTTTTGTGTTAGAAATATTTGATTATTATGATTACTTATATCTGACATCCGTATAATGTTTTATAATTATAATTTGATCTTCTTTTATTTCAGCATCTACTCCAAAACCTAAAAATTATAAAATGTATTCTCCGTTGTAAAATTTTAACCTGTAGTTATTCCTGCAAAATGAATAAACATAATATTTCTCGATGTTTGTTTGTCATGAACAATATTTGCTACATGTTCTTATAATCAATTAAATCTTGCAATATTTTCTGTTTTTACATGCTAATACCTTTAAACTTGCTAGATTTTATAAAGTATATCGCGTAATGTCGTGTTAATGCTTATGTCATGAAACATATTATGTGTCATGTGAAGATCTTCTGCACAAACTTTAAAAGACTTTCTCTGAAAACTTGACTGCATAAGTACTGAGAAAAAGAAAAGAAATTAACAGATGTTTTATTATATCCAAATCAAATTGATCTTTACTGTGGATCTTTCACCTTTACAGAATCGAATGCAAATTTCGCCATTTTCTTTTGTGCTTCTCTGATTTAAGCCAAAGTGTGATTTTATATTACTTTCATCGCTCTGTATTATGTCTTTTTAACGTTTCGAATTCACCTTTTCATTTTATATTAAAGTTCTTGAATTTATGCTCGTTTTTAAAAGCCTCCTATAATTCTAGACGTTTAACCGTCTCTTATGTACTCTCCTTGATAAAAGTCCATTGATGGTTATTTTTATTTTGGTTACTTAACATAAAATCTAAGTTGTTATTGCGAGACAGGAAAATTTCTTTGGTAACAAAGAAAAGAATACTGAGCTCTTACGTGACATCTGTTCTTTATGGCAGTGAATTTTGGACGAAGAAGAGAACAGAGGCGACAGAGATTTGGTTCTACAGAAAGATGCTAAGGTTATCATGGACCGAGCGTGTGAGCAACGATGAGCTCTTAGAGAGGTTGCAAACAAGTAAGATGTTTATACTTAACACCAGGAAGCGGTATCTGAAGTCCCTGAGACACATAATGAGTAAGGAGGGTCTGAAGAATCTGATACTCACGGGTCGAATAGAGGGAAAGAGGGACAAAGGAAAACAGCGCGTGGCATACCTGGCGGGCTTAAGCAAGTGGGTGAGAAAATGTGGTCTTCTGGAGGAACCAAAGTGAAGTAATTTGTTGAGAGTGGCAAGAAAGAGGGGGAATTGGAGAGCCATGATAGCTTACGTACTGAAATGACATGGCACATAAAAAGAAGAAAGGTTATAAAAACCTACATTATTATTAGAACAATTAAACATTACATAAAAATATGAATTAAAATATGACGAAATGTAATTAAATGATCGCATATAAACGGCATATGTCTCTTATTCGCGGGGACTTTTATCGACACATCGGCTTAGCGAAAATAAATAGCAAGCAAGAACATCTTGCAGCACTACGTATTTCGATCCTCAATGTTGCCTCACAATAATGAGTCTGCCTGATCCGAATATATTAGTGTTTATATATAGTTAGACACTTTATCCCTTTTAAATTACACTAACCAACCATCATATTAACGTTTTTGATATATATGTAAAATGTCATCGATATGGTTCTTCCAGCAATACATGCTTTTGGTGAACGAGAGGAAGTGATTTTTTAAATTGAACTTTGGTAGGTTACGGCTCTCTCTCTCTATATATATATCTATCTCTGTCTCTCTCTCTCTCTCTCTCTCTGTGTGTGTGTGTGTGTGGTCGAGCAGTTTAGGACACACGGCATCAGATGTTCATTTTTCCTAATAGCGGGGACATAATCTTGAACTCAGACAGAACTTTCTCTTTAATAAATCACTCAAATATGCAGACCAGTAGACGTAAATCATTTTACCTAAAAGAAACAAGACGTCTACTCAGTTACGTGTGTCCTCTTAAAATAACGTTTATCGTAATAATGTAATCCATTATAATTTATTATCTAGTAATAGCGAATATTATAGAAATAAAACGAATAGAATAATCAACAAAGTAATTGGTAAACAGATTTTCTTTAGATATTCGGCAATAAAAGTGTCACGCTTACCTTAATGAATACGTGAACATATAATGTGATGGAATCAAAGCATTCATTGCAAGGTAACTTTAAACTTCTTCACTTTATCTCGGGAGTGGTGTTGTAGCGACTGCTACGCTTTCCACGCCCACAATTTATTCTTCTGCGATTGGCTAGTAAATCGATACTGCCTTTCCATAAGACAATTTAGCAATCGCTAAATCACCACTTTGAATTTTTTTCTGCCATGAACTTTACATTTGATGACCTCATCGCATAAACCCAAGCAGCAGTTACAGTATGATCTCATGCAGACTTTTATTTCTCAGTTTTAATAAGCTTTCTATCGCAACGATATTCTTTTACGGAAGAGAAATTGTTTCAAATTTCTAGATATTTATGCTATATCATGTAGAGCTTATTCTTTATAGAGCAGAAGTTCACTGATATTTCATAGGAGGTGGGATTTATATTAATAAATTTGAATCCTATAAATATTATACAGGATTTTTTTTAAATAAATAACTTTGCACATCTATGCGCAAAATTATTTCATTTCAATAATTAGTCATAATTTCCTACATTGCTCAGATGCTTGCTTTCATAAGCCATAGGTCATATTGCATAATCTCATTGAAATCTATATATATATATATATATATATATATATATATATATATATATATATATATATATATATACATAGTGTGTTTGTGTTTGTGTGTGTGTGTGTGTGAAAAGTGTATATAAATATAAATAAATATATATATATGTATAATTATTTATATACTATATACAACAATACTTATTAAGCGCTCAATATCAGAATAGAGCTAACATATTTGGTTGGATAGATTTGAGTTTGTGACCCTGGGTTTCACCTTTTAACGATCGTCAGACAAACTCAGACGATCGCTAAAGCGTGAAAAACCCAGGGTCATAAATATATATCTATCCATATATAATATATATATATATATATATATATATACATCCGTGTTTAATTATATCCAAAGAAAATAATCACTAGTGTTGTTTCTTTTTAACAGTTAAAATATTATAACCAAATTTATGGAAATATACTTCCGATTTAAAATGATTATTACAAATGCTTTATATTTACCAAATATTCGTGCATATACTTAATAAATATGTTTGTTCTAATTTATTGCCTTCGTTCAAAAACGCTTGGGACTTTTACTGAGTAAAACTATGATTGTTTCTTAGTTTATTACTTCTTCCATCATATTAGTAATGCCGCTCGTTTTTATGGATAATCCGTCGGAAATATATCTAAATTTTATTTCAACTCTTTACTTCTAATGTCTCCGCCTAAACTCTGAAATTGTATGTACTATTTATTCATTTTTTTCTATCAGTATGAATAAATATATTCACCTAACGCCCGGTTCAAACACCTCTCTGGTTTTATGAAGAGCAGTAAGAGGGTGTCCTTTGTTTTTTTATTTAAGATAGTGTTTCCTGTTTTTTTTTTCTAAATTCTACTTCAACTCTATACTTCTAAAGTCACCCACTAAATGCTGTAAAGGTATTTAATGTTTTTTTATGTGTTAATTTTTCTTCAATACGTGTAGATAATTTCACCTATCCTTGCATCTTAGTGGTCTTATAGCCTTGTTTACACTACTAGTTGTTTAACAAGATTAGAGGTTTATCTGTTGTTCCATGTTTAGTATTGGGATTCTGATTCACCATGATATCTTTTTACTCCTTGTGCGTTAGAAGTCTTATTGCCTTATTTACACTCCCTCCCTTGTTTTTGAACAGAGCTGGAGGTATATCTGTTGTTTCCTGTTTAGTATTGGGGTTAGGGTTCATCCTAATATATTTTTGCTCTTTGTCTATTAGTGGTTTTTCGCTTTGTTTACACTCCTCCCCTAGTTGTTAAACAGAGTTAGTGGTTTCTCTGTTTTTTTTTCCTGTTTAGTATTGGTGTTCAGGTTCATCTTAATATATTTTTGCTCCTTGAGTCTTAGTGGAGTTATCGCTTTGCTTCGGATGAATTTATTTTAAAACCAAATATTGAAGACTAAAAAAATATACAGGCTCACTTTTTCTGTATACTAATTCATATATTTGTTTTTAAATAACTCATTATTTCTGTTAGACATTGATTTTTCACATGGGATTTTTGTAAACATTTTTCACAGAAATCTCTAAAGTAATATGCTGTTCATTAATCTCGCAAATTTCGGAAATTATTTACATAATACATGTTAATCAAATATATTATTATGAAAACATTGTGTAATATTATTACCTGGAAATGGCTACACTGTAAATAAAACATTCGACAATGCATATGACAATCTCTTATTTCAGATTCGCTTTTTTGTACTCGTCGAACGGAAGTAATTCGTGAATAGACCAAATATAGATTCTGTTCACCCTGATATTCTTCTTCTGTGTTCTTCCAAATTTTTTTCGGTTCTCTGTAGATTTATAGTAATTTTTTCTTATTTTGATATATCTCCGTATTCAGCAGTTATTTATATATGCTCGTTTTCTAGATTGTGAGCTGTTTTCCTCTGTCCCTCTTGTTTTTAATATCCCTTGTGAATCTCAGGTGTACTAAGTGTTCTTTCCTCATTATATGCTCTAGAATCTTTCAACAGTGTCTTTCTGACGATAAATATAATTGTATTTTATCTTTCCATTTTCATCTAAATGGTGTCGTTGCTTACATGTCCTACAGAATCACATTTCTTTTGACACAAGTCTTTTCTTAATCTGTGAGCAGATTGTCAAGCATTTACAGCTATATAAGACGCCCAATATTAAAGAACAGTTCAGCACTATTTTATTTGTTTATAACGATATTTTCCTGCTTCTCAATAATTTCCATAAATTTTGTACGGTATCTCTCGCTATCCCAATACATTTAATATTGAATGTGTAAGAACTGCTAAGTGTTGAAGCATACCTACGGACGATAATGGGTATGTCCCCATTCACATAAATACAGTAGTAAATGCTGTATGTTGGTCTGCAGTTAGAGATTTATTGTGGAATTCACTTGACTTGCATCTGGCAGTTGACTACTTCTACGCACCGCTGGCGAATATTATAGCGATTTTTTAAGCGGGGCTTAAATGTGGCACAAGGCCGAAAGTATGGGGCACCCAGTGAGGATCGAACTCACTACCCAGTCGTAATTGTTCTAGCGAGACAAGCTTACTAACCATTACACCACGTCGAGGTGCCCTGGCGAATATTATATGTGCTATTCGTGTCCTAAGTATTATCATTCATTACCAACTATCGTGTGATTCTTCTATTCAGCAACTTTCTCTAGGTTACAACAATAAGTAAGACTCAAAGACAAATTTTGATTATTTTAATTTACTTCCAAATTCTTAAAATTATATCCACTACGCCCTACGAAGTATTAACATCATTCTGCTCTATATAAATTAGTCGGTTGCTTACATTCTCAGTGTACATGTTGATGAAGGTGATCTCATAGTCAATACATACACCTCATAAAATCACCTGATCTCTCATATGACCTAGCTGTAAGATCCTAATGGGGACAATTGGTTTGTAGCTTTCAGTCCCTCCAAAAGTAAGCAAGTAACCGAACTATCACGATTTTCTCACCAGTAACTGAAAATGCTTGTATTCTGAAACAGGCTCCTTTTGGGGTGGGGGTCAATTAGAACATATGTTTTCAACATTTCTCATGTTCCTTCTAAATTCTCTTTCAACACTAAACACCTAACGCCTTTGTCTAAACTCTGATATTTTCTTTACTATTTTTTAAACTTTTTCTCCAATAGGAGTAGATAGGTTCGCCTATTTACCGGTTCACGCTCCTTCCCGTTTTGTAACAAGACTAGAGATTACTTTTTACGCAGCTGCCTCGTCAAACGCCGATTGCTATGATCGATCCAATCTAGAAATGCGCTTAAATGTATAGAGATTCGGTACCATAGAGGAGAGTTCATCAGAACAATTACCATGAAAGTATATATATATATATATATATATATATATATATATATATATATATATATGTGTGTGTGTGTGTGTGTGTCACAGGGAATCTACTTTACGCTGGTGGGAAAGTGACTGAAGTGGAAATGCCAAGTCAGGACCAATAATATTGCAGATTTTTCTTTCAGTTTATCAAGGAACTCTATATACATGTCTGGTGCATCATAAATATTCGAAGGATGGTTGAATGATAAAATTATAAGTATTTTCGTTAGATTTTGGTGAGAAAAACTAACACGACACAGTAAACCAACCTCCCAAGCAGTTGACCAAGCAATCGATTCAATGGACAAACATTAACCAGATAAATTTCAATGTACCAATTTCCTGGAGGTAAGCATCCGCCATGCTGATGGAAGACAGATGACTAACAGAGAATAGTTTTGTTCTTGGAGGTGTTACAATTAAAAATATTAAATAGTTTTATCTCTTTTTAAAAATTTGAAGTTGTTTTTTCACGTTGTTTTTTCACGTTGTATCCACTCTTGTCATAACAAATTAAGGTCTAAATATAAACTAGCTTTAAAACCGTCCTATCGGGCGGCATTTAAGATAGCTCCTAAATGGGGGGGGGTCAGGGTTGGGAGGAGTAGATGCGATAGGCAACAATAAACTACAGAAAAAATCAAAATTCATCGCTGCATTTAATTATTGCATTAATATTTAAGCTTGTCTTTTTAAAGTTCGAAGATAATTCTTCTCTCGCCATTTAATGTACAGAAAATATACATAGGTCGTTACTTTCCGTACAAACAATTTGGATTTCGCAATTAATTTCGATTATTCCCAAATTTATTTCCAAGTTATAAATATGGTTATCGTACAAAAGAATTCATCGGATAAAATATCGTAAAAAAGATCACCGAAAACAATGAAATGAAAATTTGTGAATCCAAAATTTCAGAATTGCTGGGACGGATCCAGTCCGGAATGGTTTTAAATTGCTAGCGGATTTAGCCTGATTCCAAAATGGTATATGATGGACTAGAACCAACGTTGACGTTTGCATTATATAGATAAGCTAACATGGTTATTTTTTAAGCGTAGCTTAGATGTGGCACAAGGCCGAAAGTATGGAGCACCTAGTAAGAATTGAACTCACTTTTCAGTCGTAACTGATATAGCAAGACAAGCTTGCCCACGACACGTTTCCCACAGATTAGCTAATATATAACAATTATAAAAATGATCTTGACCTATAGTTTTAAAAGACTTAACACTATAGGAAGAGAGGTTGAGATTTAACATTAAGCAAACAGCATGTAAGCATTATGAGTTATTTTCATTGCGTCTATTTATTTCATTTCCTCTCCTTGTATTTTTGTCTGATATCTTTAATAAAGAATTAATTTTGAAAACATAATTTGTTATTCTAATCACAAGAATTCTATATACTGCAATAAAGAAAACATATGCAGAAAAATAAATCTAAAATACTAAAATGTTCCCTATAATGGAATGAAGACATAATATATAATGGAAAATTATACATACATTGTAATGCATAATGGTGATCTATATACAAGTTAGTGATTATCATTGTGTCTAAACTTATGATGTGAGCATCATTAAATAATGCAATTTCATGCCTAGACAATGATAATATATTATCTATAATAAAGAAACTGGGGGTTATTATATTTTACATTTCTATAGAGATTAACTGCTTCAAACCTAGTTAATAAAATGCCGCATCTACAAAGAGGTGGCATATATTACTAAGATATTTCCCACGTTAATTTCTACCTAGCCTGATTCAGTTTAAAGTCGAAAGACAGGATGTGATTAGAACTGCAAATGCTTGCATGGAACTGGCCATATTTTTTGAAAACAAAAAGAAACATTTACCAGAAAAATAAGGCATAGCGCGATGCTATGTCACCAAACAATCGTCATCTTTCATTAATAATAATGTTTAGTTCCTCTTAGAATATCTACGCCTGAGACAGAAGACCACAATATGACGTGCTATTCATCTGCAAGAATGTGGGATGATGCCATTTCGAAGATAATTATTAACTGATTGATTCGTTTTTTTTGTTTTTTTTTTATCGACGCATTTTATGGTTTTAAAGCCAGAAAATAGTTTTAGATTGTAAGAATTATTTTGGAGAAAATAATTATTTAGGAATACCAGTCTTGCTAATTAACCCATAGCTGGTTGAGAGGGGTGATCATACATTTCTCAAGCGTAGTTGCGCGTAATTAAATACTAAAACCTTAGTTCTCCGCTTTATTCCGAACCTATATCTATTGCATCAACCGTATATCCAAGCTTACAGCATCTGGTATTCCCAAGCGGTAGACTACCTAGGTACAGACCAGCTTAACTTCCGGGATCGTATGGCCCAACAGAATTAGCAAGTAATTAAATAAAATAAATATCAACCAATATTTGAACTCTGTTCTGGAAGTGCATTTTTTGCGCGGATGACTGTCGCATTATCCTTATATCATTTCACCACACCGGTGATTTTGTGGGTAGCGAAAACTTCATCATTTTACCGGTACCTGATTTTCTTGTGTAAGACTGGGCAGATCTCAGTATATTCGTTAAATATATGCCGTCTTTTAACATATTCGACTTCCGGTTGTGTTTCTTAAGAACGTGAACGATCATACACCTTGTAGCTCTTTTTGCAACCTCTACTAAACTTTTTTTTTCTGCCAACCATTTAAAATAACCCGTAAGATAGTTTATACCCTCCTTTCTCCTTCCTTTCTTGCTTCCTGTCAGTGAATCTTTTACAATATCGCTTTTCTCATACTCTACTGTAGTTTTTGTGTTTTTAAATGTCGCTATCTTATTCTTAGTATAAATTGTTTACATTTTTTTCTAAAATGTCAATGTTACTCACATTTCCAGTTCATGGTATTCTCAGCATCCTTCTGTAGAAACATATTTCTGTTGTTAGATGTCTCTTTTTCATCCGTGAGAAGATTGGCCAGCATTTATTGCCATATAAGTATATATATATATATATATATATATATATATATATATATATATAATTCATTTTTGATTTTTTGTAGCGAAATTACAGGCTCGTTGCTTCACTGAATATATCGACAGTTTTGTATTACCTTGTTCATCTTTTGGAGGGAATTTATTGCTATTTCAATGCGCCTTCGGGTATCCGTGTAAAATTTTCCTTCCTCTGTGAAGAAATTCCCTAGATGTTTAAATGTGTGCACTTGCTTGAGAATTTGAAATTGTTTCCTATCTCACGTATATGCGTCCCACTAATTAATGCATAAATGAAAAGAATTAATATTTTTCTCTGAAATGTATATCACAAAGAATCTTTTAGGCCTTAACTTAACAAATGCAAAGGAACGGGTTATTATAGATTTAATTTCCTGCAATTTATCAATTTGCAAATAGGCGTGAGCAAGTTTTAAAGAAGTCTTTTTTCTTTTTATTTATTAATCCGATCGATTTTATAACTTAAACGTTATTTTTAGTGGATAACCATATTTAACGAGTTGCTCCGTTTTTTTTTTTGTTTTTTTGGGGTTTTTTTTTTTGTTATTTTTATTAAACAGTAGATTTATTTTCGTCTACCGACCTGGATATTCGACGAACCTTATTACAGAAACATATTCGCTTTCCGGCAGTATTTCTACCTGCATCCACCTTGACAGGAGAAAATATCGTTAGGACCAACGCGTTTTAGATCATCTCGAGTGCGTCGATGATCAAAAAAATTGAATAGAGCCTTATGAACGCAAGTCTTTTTCAAATTCTCGAAACATTTATATCCATTCAGTTTCGTATCCTAATATAAACAAAGCAATTTCTAAAGAAGTGATGGATTTTTCTTTAATAGTCCGACAGATGCTATAACTGAAACCTTATTTTTTAATGGATCCCGTATTTGAGAACCTACGTTTATTTAGTAAAGTGTAAATTTATGTATTTTCTTTGCTGGCCTGAAGATTCGAGTTTTGAGTAGAACCTTTAAAATAAAGTATGCTCATAGGGAATGAAACGAATATTTTCTAAATAATATCAAGATTACGGGGCATTAATAGCGTATTTTACCATAAGGATATTCCCGACATTCGCTCCTATTGCTGTAACAATTACCCGCATGTACGGGTTATTTTGAAGTAAGTATTTTTGACTATGTCATAAGTTATTGACAGTATTAAAGTCAGGAGAATAACACGTGTTATTGGTATCTTTTAAGCTTTAAGACGTTAATGTCTTTCGGGTTGTTATACCAAAAACACTATGACTGTCTCAAATATGTGTAGTATATGATTTATAGTTTCAAACGTTATTGTAGCAAACACACATATTTCAAATAGACGCTCTACACTTATTTTAAACAATGTGTATTTCGTCCATGGCGCTGGGTATGCGAGTAACTGGAAATTCGTTCCCCGGCATGGAACGAACCTGTGTCTTCCTTTTTAAAGGGATATCCATCGATGGGTCTTCAATAATGACAAGATTTATATATACTTAAATTAATTCATAAAAAAGAAAGAGCATTAAATATAAAGATGTTTATTTTCTGGATCGTTACATCATAGATCTATGTGCATGTGGCCTGAAATTTAACAGCCTAGAGAATTAAATCGACGGACCAAGATCAATTTCTGTCCTTGTTTATTTTTCACATAGATGTCCTTGTAAAAGAAAGGATTAACTTCTACGCATAAACAATGTTGAAAAAATATGCTGGAGTGTGTTCTCCAGCACTGCATGACAGCCAGTCTTGGGAAATTCATACTCTGAATTCAAAATCATGGAAAGGACAACAGGAAAGAAACTCTCTTAAAATTAAAAATTGAGGATAATTTGCCGACCACTTTCGTAGGTAGAGAATTTAATATAGCTATAAAATCAGAAATATATTCTTTAAAATCCGCGATATTAAAAAAAAAAAACAAAACAAACACTAGCAGTATAACTCTTCTTTAACCGGATCTTTCATTACTGGGAATTTTTGCCGTTCAATCGAAGCAGTTTGAGTTTAAAATCAGCCGTCTGGAAATTCAATATTAGTAACAACATTTGCGTGCAGCAGAGGCACATCTCCACATGAAGGGGTTAACAATTTGAATGGGGGTGGCCTTGAATATGGAACTGTATAATAATAAATAATGTTATTGTAATAATTTAAACTATTTATTTTTATGAAAGTTTTTATGAAGTACAGATAGTAAATAGTAAAACGTTGCTAAGAATTACAATGGACAGGATGTAGTGGAAAGCCTTTGTCGTCAACATCTGAACTCAAAACCGTCACTAAAGAATTATCTATCAAACAAAAAAAAGTTATTGAAATCTGATGAAAACTGTGGAAATGCATAAACAACATCCGATTACACACGCACACATACATACACACATATTTTCAGAATTATAGATATAGACACATAATAGGGGTCAAAGGGCAGGGGAAAGGAATGGGAGAATAGAAAAAATTAACAAAAAGCGAAATAAAGAAAAGGAAATAAAAAAGCTAACAGGTATTCTTTCCTCACTTTGAAAAGAATTAAGATGGCTTCTTGAGTGATTAAAATATGCCTGGTTATGGTAAAATATAAGTGGAGAAAACAAAGAAGAAATATGAAAATGGAATACGAAATACAATTATCCCTGTGAATAATGAAAAGGAAGCTGAGGAGGACTATAACCATCTACGTGCTGAATGGACATGACGCAAAAATCAAAGTAAATTCTCCGTATTATTTAAAACTATTTACCAGTTTCCAGTAATTTTTCCTGATTGTCAAGTTAGGCGAATACTTGTCTATTCATAAAGGAAGCATATTGCATTTGCTGGCCAAACTTCTCACAAACCAAAATTAGTAGAGATGTTTTTTTTTCTTATCTTTACTTACATTTAGAAAAAAAAATCGTTTACATACATATATGGATCATATCTTTTTTCCTATAACTCATCAAGTTTCGCTTAATGTATTTATTCATTCTGGTGGCAGTTTTTCAAGTTTGCTCAAATCACTTATTCAAATAGTTACCAGGACTCATGTAGATATTTATTGCATTTTAAGCGGCACCTTTCTAAAATCTAGCTTCTGAAATATGGATCTTTATGATTACATAAAATTATGCAGTTACACGATCTTAGCCTATTTCTATTCCTTCGCTTTTTCCGATAGCTCATCAAAATTCGCTTAATGTTTTTATTTATTCTGGTGGCAGTTTTCAAGTTTGCTCAAATACATTCTGAAAATGTGTTGCCCTTCTTCCCTTGGCAACCTCCTTTTAATGATAATATATAAATAATTCTCCTTTGCATCTGTCTATATTTCTGAGATGAGGTATTATATATACTATTTACATTATTCGGGCGATTGTCCTATTTCTTTGCTGCTATATTTATCACAAAGTTTCGGCACTTGTACGCTCTGTCCTTTTTCAGGTGGTTGCAATGTTTAACTGAACCCTTTATTTCGCTCGCTGGGGTAGAATCAAGGAGACATGCCGCAGTGGATAAAGGCATTAGTTAGATTCAGTGACAGGATCCAAAGAGTGTGAGTTCAGTGGAGAACTTGGAGAGGTGAATTAACAGGCGATAACTGATAACTGATATCCATTAGACATGGCATGTGGAAATAGAACAGTCTACCCCTGCGAGCGAAATAAAGGGTTCAGTTCAACATTCCAACCACCTGAAGAAGGCCGGAACGTTGTGATACATATGGCAACAAAGATGAGGGCAATAGTCGGAATAACGTAAATAGTGAATTCTCTTCGGATTATTTTACATAATATTCAAGGATTAATTTCAATCAGAGGCCTTTAATTTGTTTCCATAGAATATATTATATAGTATCGCTTAAAAATATCACATTAACATATCTAAAAATTCTTTCATCAAATCTATATAGAATTAGCTGCTAATTTTGAAATTAGAGACTGAATCTCCAGTAGAAATAATTTTTAAACATCTCATTTGAACGCAAACACTCATCTTATAAACATTACTATTTAACCCGTAAACAGCGGGAAAATGTTTTATCGATCGTCCACGCTGAACGGATAAAAAATGAGAAAATTTATTTACTAAAGATAATTATTTGGCTTATTTTCAATTTAATTATTTACAACGTTTCAATTTTTAGATTATACAGATAAGAAGGGAAGCAAAACGAATGATAAGTTTGTAAGCTTAATATTTTTAACAATATGATACAACTTAAAACATTCCATTTACAATGATTTGATGCCTTCTTGGCACCAAGTTGTTTCGCCTTTATTTCATTCTGAAGACAAGGCACTGTCATTATCTTGTACTTCCAGCTTTATTTGCTGGCAAATATTCCGGGAAATGACATAAGCTCATGAATTATAGACTTGCCAATTAGTCATTTCGTATGGAATCATGAATATATTATACTGGTATTGTTGGAAAGCCTTTAAATCATCAGTCGATTCTATCAGCTGATCTCCAATGAAACATCAATTTATGATTCTCTCCGTATAAAGGTTAAAAAGTATACATGCATATTAGGTCTAAGCGATATATTATAAGAAGAAACTTAGTTTATCTCAGACAAGTTTTAGGCTGAGAGAATGTTCTTTTTATATAAGATCTACCTTAATTATTTTGTATTCATTGTAATTTCTAATTATAAAAATAGAAATAAAACTATGAAAATCTCAAGACAGAAATATTTGTGAATGATATAATGATGAAGTTATTGACTGCTATATTATTTTAGCGAAGAATGTGGAATGCAAGAATTGGGAGAAATTAGAACTCGGAAAAAGAAAACCTCTACTGAATTAGTCACGAATTTTTCTTCTTTTCTTTTCACAATGTTTACTCTATTTTCACTAACATATAAATATTTCATTAGCATAATTTCTCTCAGGAAATTTTTCCATTACACGATAATATTACAAAAATGTCTTATTATAGAATATCATCGATTTGTTTTGCATTCATCGCTGAAATGTTTCTTCTCGCAGTGCGCAGATTGATTGTTGATTGAATAGCCAAAAGAGACATTTCACTAGTGTCATCGATCAAAAGGGACAAAATCACGCACACAAGGAAATAAGTTAACATTAAATGCGAAAAAAATGTATGAGAAATAAGGACAGTGATAAGCAAACACCAAAAACCATGATAAAGAAATGAAATTTACATCTAGTTTGTAAAGAAAACATAATTTGTTAATTGTAATGGTAATGATAATATTAGCCATTTCTTTATACAAAAAAATATCGACATTCATCGACCGAGCATTCAATATTGTTGTAGGTTAAAATGTATAAAATTTCTTGAAAGAATTTTTCTTGAAAAAAGTTTCCGCAAATCCAGTAACTGTTATAGTTCTTTACAGTATTGACGAGGCTTTCTTAAGTCTTTATTGGAACATCTTGATTATATCAATATTTTATCTTCGTGTTGCATATGATATCCAATTTAGCCGTCGCTGCTGGGGTTGAATTTCAAGTAATGTCGTTTCTGCTATTTGATACGGTTCTCTGTTTGTGAATCTGTTGCGCCAGTCCACAAGATTAGAATGGGTAGATAAATACCAAGAACATAGAGAAACAAGCATTTATGCAAATATTCCTATAGAAATGCAGGGTTATTTCAAATGAATTATAAAAGATTCTCAAAAATGTAACAGTATTATCACATACAGTGGAATATCTTCTTACTTATACCTGCATTTCTTGTCTAATGAAAATACTTCAATAGAAGTACTAATATATTGGTTGTCAGTGTTATATTTTTCCCGCTATACACTGATAGCGTATACAGCTTGAAAAATCCTGCGAATTAAAAAAATTAAAATTCATATTTGAAAATGGTCATTAACTAAAGAGATCTTCATTCGAATTGTAGATAAAATTTTGCTCTGTTTAATGAAAATAAAAATTGAGCGTTCTCTGGGAGTTAGTTTTAACATTTTCAAATTCTATATTTTTTTGAATAAAGTCGCCAGATTATACCAAGGGATTACAACCTAAATATATATATATATATGTATGTATGCATATATATATATATATATATATATATATATATATATATATATATATATATATATATATATTAACTGAATAGATATATATATTAACTTAATAACTATATATATATAAATATATACACAAACACATTTATATATATACATATATATATATATATCAACCGAATAATATTACAGACTATTGATATACGTAAAAGTATAAAGTTTAACGTATATCAAGGGAAAGTGATGGTCCTCAATAAAGTGCACGATAACTGAGTATAAAAATAGTGAGGGAGTCAGAAATAATAATATTGGAGTCATCTCAGATTTTCTTAATTTCTCCCACTCAAGGACGTTCGATAAGAATGATTTTATTGGTTACAGGCTATTTTATTATGGTATAAAAATTTATTTGTATGAGATAATTTGCATATTTAAAACTGTCAATTTCGTGAGTTATTTACAACTGAAAATACAAATAACAATTTCATGATGTACACCCATCCACACGTACACATACACAATAATAAAGACACACATTCACACACATACATACATGTGTGTAAGTATGTGTATGTGTGTGTGACTTTTTAAGCACTCGTACAACGTCATAATATAAAGCAAATTGATATACGGAAGTATCTTTTTCATCTATTTAATAATTGCTATGTTTATATAAAATAGACATCATGTAATCCATATATTAATTCTAATAGAAAATCGGGAGCAGTGAGAAATTACGAAACTCAAATTTAATTCCGGTAATTCTGAAATCTACAGGAGATAGGTAATGTGTGTGTGTGCGTGTATATGAATCTGTGCATGTGCATTTGTGTTTTCAAGGTTTGGTTACAGACTATCGTTCTATAATATACATATTGTGTTGACATGGAAAATGCAAATACAAACCTATCCTTAATTAGAACATAAGCCTATTCAGAATCTATATCATACTAATACACACATATGTGTATATATATATATATATATATATATATATATATATATATATATATATATATATATATATATGTGTGTATTTCTTAAGCCCGGCACGTAAATATAAAGGTAATTTATCATCTATTATTTTCACTATATAATTATCGCAATCCAACACTCGTCTCTCTCTCTCTCTCTCTCTCTCTCTCTCTCTCTCTCTCTCTCTCTCTCTCTATATATATATATATATATATATATATATATATATATATATATATCTTCATCTCTCTATCTATTTATCTATCTGTATATAAATATATATATATATTCGAGGTGAACTAATCAGAGTCGAAAAGATGAAGTAATTTTCTTGTTCTAAGAAAATGACCTCTCTTATTTTTCCTGTTGAAAAGGAAACGGATCTTTCGATTTTCCTCTAAAACCCACGTAAGCTTATCTTAGGATTTATCCTCTTCCTCTTGAGCTAAACTATTACGGAAAACAATGACAGAGACATTATCTTTTCTATTTCTAGTAACAGGAGAAATTCATCCCTTAACTTTCTTATTTAATACACAGCTGTTATTTATCAGTTGCAAGTTGTTTTGTCTTATATCTATGTTTACATGTTATACCTCATTCCTTTTACCTGGAAGATACATGAATCGTTTCGAATTTTTTTGTGCGTGGTATGACGTCATATCAGTGAAACATCGCGTTAACAGCTTCAATGCAATTGTTATTCTTACTACCTTCATAGCATTTTATAAATTATCTTGAATTGATATTCACTTCACAATTACAGCAAAAATAATCAGAATGAAGCCGTTCCTATAATTCACTTCAGAATATTATGGCTTTTCAGCTTTTCCTTTCGTTTATTATCCATGGCATGATTTTTAAAGCGTTCTGGCGTGTTTTCTCGTAGCCTCCTTCAGGACTTTGACATCAATGCTTTCCTTTTATTGAAAGTACTGGCTGTAGTCTATTAATTTGGGCTGGGTAGAAATGCGTGGATTCGTAAATTTGCCATGCATGAAGCGAATGACACAATTTGGTCTCCACAGGCCAAATCCTAAATTCGCGCCGATAAACTTTACCCTACCTGAAACTATTTTATTCTTTTTTTTTCAATACTGCGCTTAAGATCAAGTTTTTATTTCCTTCTCGAATTATCCGTAGAGATATTCATTTTCTCAGGTTTTAACATCTTTTCGAAGTGATCTATTACAAATACATGAATCTGTTGTTTTCATAAAATCCATGTTTTACTGGTCTGACAACGGCCAGATATGAGTTTATAGATCTTCATTTATTTTTATATTTAACTAGAAACGGAAGTACGCATAACAGATAATCTTTCTTCGCAATCACTATTCCCCCCTCTCTCTCTCTCTCTAATCTTTCTTCGCAATCACTATTCCTCTCTCTCTCTCTCTCTCTCTCTCTGTACATATATATATATATATATATATATATATATATATATATATATTTATAATAATTGTCTATTTGGACAGCAATCCCACTTTTATACATGTCTCGCAAAAGACGGCTGACAATGCACTTCGATTATTTTTTTATCTAATTGTTATTGTGTTCGTACAAGTTCTTACAAGACAAAAAGTGTGTAAAAACTATCCAAAATTTCTGCATATCGGAGCGTTTTCGACTATTCATTTAGCTATTATCAATGGCTACTTTTATTTGCCTTTTCTAATTTTTAACTAAAATGTGTTTTTATGTATATACCTGAAGTTATAGGAACGTTTTATTCTACAAACATGGTCAGAACATTGTGTCCGTGTTTGCAATTAATGTTAGTGAGCGTTGGCTTTTCCTTTTCGTTATTAATAACCTTTCCATGACGTTTAATCATTTTTGTCAACTATAAGCAAGACGAATTATATATATATATATATATATATATATATATATATATATATATATATATATATATATATATATATATATATATATATATATATATATCTGTGTGTGTGTGCGTATGCGTGCGCGTATTTGAAGGTTTTCTTTTTATTACGTCTTCTCTTTGGAATGGCTGCATTCTATCGTGCTAACTTATCCGAATTAGTTAAGTCTCACTCCTCAATAATTTGACAATTGATATGAACAAAATGTATAATTAATGCCATTTGTAACTGTTGATATTAAAATTGTAAATATTTATACAAAACTTATATTCTTGGTGGATGCAGTGTAAAAAGATTATTATTTATTGAATTTAGTTTATTTTTTTCTTAAAAAAAAAATACCGTGAACTACATTAGGTTCAAATTCACTACTGTTCATAAACATTAGTTGAATACACGTTAACCCAGACTGACATCTTCTTATTAACCAAGTGAATGTAGTGTTTGGCAAAAGCATTCAGACACAATCTCACTGGAAATGTTCATAATGAGAACGGTTAATGTGATTACCACACAGTAAGAGACAGTTATCTTTATAAATAAAGTATTGTTATATTCATTTCTGCTTGTAAATTGCATTTTTGTCTCTTTAAAATATTTATATATTTTTTTAAAATTTTGAGATGATCAAGAAATGTAAATATTGCCTTATGATAAAATTTTGTATGGTTGACATTTATTCATCTAGATATATTTATTCATCTATATATATATATATATATATATATATATATATATATATATATATATATATATATATATATATAGGTATAAAGCTATTTATATGCATGCACAAACAGTTGTGTATGCAACACCACTTAATGATATACATATATATCTTAAATTGCTTTACCATGCTAACATATTTAAGGTATTTTCGTATTCGAGATTTACAGTGGAGCCATTCTGAGAGAATCAGAAGCAGAAGTTAGGCTACAAATTATGCAAATTACATAGAAAGGAAACTACAAGCACATAGACAGAATGTAGTAAATGTAAACGAAACAAAAGTCAAAAATCAAGGAACTATAGAGTTATAAGCATGCTTCTGCATCAGAGAATGTAGAAAGACCATTATTCAAATTTTAAATGTAATATTCCTTCAGGATATATGCGACCATATCTCTCAACATCTTTTTCATTATAAATTACCAAAACCTCTTCGGAAAATAGTGGAGTTGTTTCCAGATGCCGCCTCCACAGTTGTGACGCTTTTGATGGTGTTGAATAGCATAGCAGTAATTCCATTCAGCTCCGAACAAATACCTCTTAGTCTCCCCAAGCTATGGATTAAATATTAGCGCTAACATCTTAAAAAATTATTGTTATTCTCAAGAAGTCTTAAGGCAATATCCATTCTCAAAATATATTCTGACTCTCCAAAGTATGTTTCAGCTTTATATAACCTAACTATAAATGGTTTGTAACTCGTAAAAAACAAATAAGTCAGTCAGTCAATCATTGAAAGATCTCTACAGTTGTGAATTCAGACTAGACCTGCTACACAAAGTGAGTAATGCATGTCTACCTTGTTGTTTAACAAATAGTTGGGAGAAATTTGTGGATTCATTCGTCTCTCAATGTCATTATTGCGAAAAGAAAGATAGCGTTCTAGGCCAAAATTCTAACTCGTTTCAAAGTTTAAACTACCCGACTGAAAATACGTAACCTTCATCAGTTCAATAATGCTCATGGCAATTAGATTCAATACCGAGTTTTATACTAATTAATTGAATTAAATATCGATTTATATATAGCTAAGTATCGAATTTTACATACCTATACATCTTAGATTATTTTTATTTCAAACATATTTTTTATGACCTGTGAGCCATTATGACTCTCCACATCTTCATACCATTTACAACCCTAATATCCTTCCCACCTCTTTTCTGCCATCGATTTACACAAGATCGTTTCCTCTAAACCTTCCGCTTCTTATATATTCTGCGAGATTTTTATTTATTAATCTTCTTTCCTCATTATTCCTTACAGAAAGGTAAACTCTTTCATATTCTAAGTAAATGTATAATTTATTTATTTTTTATTTTTCTTAAATCTTCTTCATTGAATTCTAACCACATCTTTGTTGCCTCGTCCTCTCTTCATCTGTGAGAAAACTGTCGACATATTCACTCTCCATAAGGTAGACTGACATTATGTAAGTCGAGTATACTTTTCATCTGTCCTAACAATTTTTTTCAGATAGTTTTTTTAATAGCTTTATTTCAGTATCTTTTATGGAAATATTTTCAAAGCAATTTGAAAAAGGTATTTTCGAAAGTGTTATGGTCCGGTTCTTTGTACCACGGTGATAGTCCAAGGTAGAACCAATAAAAGAGAACTCGAAAACGTATATGGAATAACACAGATATATTACAAACAGGAATATATACAGAGAAGTAGAAAGTGTTAGTACGAACAATCAGGTTTAGTAGTAATTGTCTGAACGCGACTCTGTTTCGGACTGCCCCTGACTCGACTGAATGACTCGCTCTGACTGACTGACAGACTCCTGAAGGACTTCACTCCAGACTTCAGACTGAACTCTCTCTGCTTCCTCTTGAGGCGCAGTATTTCCTACGTATGGAATAGTCCATTATGTTATTATGTGGAAGGTCCCATAACAGAAAGCAAAGTCAGTTTTACTGGGATCTTATGAAACTGTCCAAGTTCGGACTTATTACATTTTATCAACTAGCTTTTAACGATTTCGGGATTTGACAAGATATCTGAAATGATAAATGACATATACAACAATGTTAACACCTTAAATATCAAATGGGTGCAAACAATAGTAACATCAATGAGGAAAAGATTTTTAGAAAAGGACAGTAGAACCGAGAGATGAAGATATAATGAAAAGAATTCCTACAAAAAGTTTACAATGTTAACTGGAGCAATGATCGCTCACGTTCTGAAATGGCATAGCACATAGGAGAAGATTAATTGTATGCGATAGGAAATATTATTTTTTTGTTAAAGTGTCCGATGATGAGACCGAACTGGGTGGTGTCGAGTCGTACATTAACATATTTTATTTGGATAAAAGTGAATATGAACTGTTACATGGTGACATCAACTCGACAATTTCTCTTTCCATGCCGATAACAGATACGTCACATCACATATCATGTTACGAGACGTGAAGTCTATAAATATATTTTCTTGAGCACATTTGTGGGAGGAAAAAAATCTTGGTCTTATATCAATAAAATCGTTAGGATTTCGCAACGAAAGAATGATTTAATAAGATACAATAATTATATTGGGTAAGTCATCTCAGTTGCAGATCACGCGCCGATATAAGTGAATGTTCTTTGCTATATATATATATATATATATATATATATATATATACGTTAGTAGCATGAGCAGAAGGACATAATTTCGTGGAATATAGCGAGACAGGTGGACAGTGAAAGTATATATATGAAGCCATTAATCATGTTGACATGACGTGCAGTATTATAAAATCTGATACTGTATCATGCATCTCAATATTTCTGTATAGAATTGTTTTTTTTAAGCCATCTTCAAGACACAGGAACTCATATCTCTGAACAGATTATTTTTCAAATGCGAATTATCTCAACCTCTTGAGAGAGGTATAAAATTTATTTACCGATTTCTTCTCACTTGAATTCAAAGTAGTTCTTCTTTTACACTAGCTGTTATCCGAGATGTGAGAGCGTGGTCTTCGCTTCTTTTTCACTTAGCGAATTAGCGTGATATAAACGTAAGAGTTGGTGAGGAATTTCAAATCGGCTCGATGGTCCCATTTTGTACACCAATAGACATTAGGGAATTCGCATATACCGAAACTGATGAAGCAAAGAGGAAGTACGGGAGTGTAATGGATATCGGCTCGCATTGAGGAATCGGAGATCTGAGTTCGAATTCTATTCGAATCCATTTTCTTAACTTACGTGCAAGTACCCATGGGAAAGGTATGAATCCTCTTCCTTTTCAGGGTTCCTTCGATGGCAACTTGTCTAGCGCAGAAAGAAATGGCAACCTACTGCTGGAAAAATCTGCCTCGTCTATCATGTATCGAATGGTACATGATTGCCTAAGCGTGTATCACGCATGGTACATAACTTATATCAATGAATAACTATTGGTAAGGCCTTCAGATGTATTGCAATACTCCGGCTAACCAACTGATTGTGGGTAATTTAAAGCCGGGACATATTTCGGAATGTAAGAGGTTGCCAGTGTTACCAAATCGTCTCCCTCCTATGTACTCACCGAGTTTGATACGGCTTAACTTTAGTGACAGAACTAGAACTGGTATTTTCTGTGTGAAAGCCATCTGAATATAATTGTGTGCATGCGTTTAATATATCGTATGATATTCAGCTTAAATATCTTCATTTTATGAGAGATATATTTTTCGGAAGGATTTTTTTTTATCTCCCATAATTTATTATTATTTTCTTGTTTTTGGAACTCTTTTCTGGGTCCATACTTTCTAGTCAACTTTAACCTGAAAATATTTAAATGCAATATCACTTGTTATATCCTCTTCCATTGTTCTGTCTCCTTAATAATTTTTCTGTTTTCTAATATTTCTATGACCAGTAAGCATTTCTGTCTTATTGACTTTAGTATCTTTTTTTTTTAAAAGCACAATTACCTATGTTTATTCCGGAAATTCAAATAGAGTCACGCTGTAATTATATATTTGTTGAGTGATGGGAATAAAATATTTGGAACTACCAAATGATGAATAGTGATCAAAAAACAAATAAAGAAACTAAAAAAAAATACAATATATGAAAACAAGTCGATATAATTTAAGGTAAGTAAAGAATAAGAAAAATATAAGTGTTTTACAAAATAACGTAAATTGACCAGTCATAAATAATTTGAAATTAGTGAGGATGTTTTGAGCTAATATCGCCAGCGGTAAAATTTATGTTTCGCTTCATTATTGGGTGTAGGTTCACGATAAATGTACATAATGTATGTAAGTTCATGCATACGTATTTTGTGTGGTTCAGGTGACATCTAGGATACTTTAAGCTTCGGAAATAAACCCTCTTATCATTATTGAGAAAAGATTATGGCTCAAATTACCACAAATGTTTCTAAGATTAAAACGAAAAGGCCTCTATCCATTGTACTTCCTTACTCAATAGTATTTTTCATCCATTTTTCAAAAAGGAAATTAAAAGAGAAATGAAAATTATATTGAAGTAAAAAATAAATTCTGGGTTGCAATAAAACAGACTTCCCATAATGTTAACATTAATATAGTTGAAAAGCTTAACATCAATGGTTAAATATTGATGAAGGCCGAATAACAAAAGATTCCATACAAGCATATATATATATATATATATATATATATATATATATATATATATATATATATATATATATATATATATCTTTTTACCTAATATGCGGCATAACAACTATTTATGGGTCATTTAATATCAAATTAATTATTCTTTTTGTAGCATTAGTAATTTAAATTTGAAATGTACTGCTAGCCACTTGTTTTCAAAATGCATTACCGGAGTTTTTAAGTCTATTGCTTGTAATGTTTTATTATTATTATTATTATTATTATTTGATTATTATTTGATATATATATATATATATATATATATATATGTATGTTTTTACCATGAAAATGTATGGCTGGTATTTTTTACCATGAAAATGTATTGCTAATATTTTCACTCTAAGTATATACTTATATACTTTCATAGTCTTTAGAGACCAGTTTGGGTGTTAAATATGTGCCCATAGTTGACACTAGCACCCTGAATCAGGTTGTTACCTGGAAACAACAACAATTAAAAGATGGTCCTACCCACCAGAATCCTCCGGATCAGAGGCCTTACTGTCGTATATAATTCATCGTCATACCCAGGACGGAAATTCTTATACTGGGGTTAGCTTAAAATTAAATATAATGAAAAGGAAGAAAACCTGCTAAAGCTGAGAAATCTTGCATGCATTAATTTCATATATTTTTGTTAATAACCGTATCGTTTTCTACCAAGTAACATCTGATTTTTCAAAGAAGATTTCAAATGTAACTCATAGCGACTTATCTGGAAACTATGAAATTTAACATCGTGGTATTATCAAGTACCTTCACAAAAAGGGACATTCCTGCTGACAGGGTTGCTATATTAGAAGATAACTCTTTAATTTTATCAACAGTGCAAAAGGGGGCGGCTAGTTTGAAACAGATTCTTGAAGAAGACTCAAGTTCTAGACGCCCAGTAACTGCCACTACCAAGGAAAATATTGATCGTGTTCACGACATGTTGATGGGTGACAGGAGATTCATTATATTTAAAATATCCAATACTATTAACATATCCCTCCCTTGAGAGTGTTGACAATATTCTGCACAATGAACTTGAGGTGTCAGCTTGGTGGGTGACACATAATCTGACTTCCTGATCAAAAGCGCACAGACAGATAATATGAAAGGTAAATCTGACATTGTTTGAATCAGATCCAGATGGTTTCTTTGAACTTTTCCTAACCCTAGATGACAAATATACAGTTCCTGGAGTAGAAACATCCCTCTTCATTTGGTTCAAAATTGATGTATTAGATTTATATAGTGTTTCATAATATGAAGCATTTCACAGTAGCAATTTCGGAAACTACAGCGTTGTCCAAAAGTAGGTGTCCAATCTTTTCACTATATGTTTCAAGTTTTAGAGCTAAGTTAATGATTCCAAACCAGTATACCACCTCTCCATTATGCTTTGGCAGAAACGGACTACATTACCCAAACCTTTCCACAGAGTTGGTTCGGAAGAAGAGAAAAGCATTGAATGGCTACAACGTTCACTTGACATAACACAAACTGATTTAATTTTTGGAGGTGTAGTAAACAAAAAGATTTATTAGAGAAATTCCCACACAGTAGACTAATTAGAAGAGCATATCTCGGAAGTATTTATTAAAATTGATGCAGATCAGAATGCGGGTCATGTGTCATAGTGTTCTGGAGAGATTCGAGGAATATTACAATGATGAAGGAGGATATTTTGAGCACTTAAGACGTAAAAACGTGTTAACGGTTGTAAGGAAAGTGTTCAACAAATGCACATAAACAGCTTTGAATAAATATGAGTCTAGCAAATAAATATAATAATTGTTCTTTTAAATATGTAAAATTGCTAATTGTAAGTCTTATTTTTGTCTACCCTGTATATAACAGCTTTCGTTCAGCCGAATGAAATCAGTCATTGCTGGCATTCCGTTGATCATACACAAGTAGTCTGTTTATTATTTTCTTCGTTTTGATAACGTCTCCTTTGTTGTGTATGACCTTGTGACTTTTCAGGAAATATGTAACCAATTGTTTTCCCGTTTTTGATATCTTAAATAGGATGTGTGTAAATACAACCTACTTCCATCCTCAATTTATATACAAAGAAGTGAAAAATACACGCACGCACACACACACACACACACATATATATATATATATATATATATATAGATAGATAGATAGATAGATAGATAGATAGATGGTTGTGTATGTAAATATATAAAAGGTATACAGTACAAATATGAACAAAAAAAAAGAATAATTACTTCACGCAACAAATATTTGTTTTTGTCATAGCTTTAAATTGATTATTCTGATCCATATTTAGTCATGTTCAAGTTAAAACAAATGAACTACTAAACAACTTCTGAAATAGGATATTGATATATTAGTTTTACTCGATACGTAGCTTCAATCAATGGCTGTTAATGCGTTCTTATTACAAAATCTTCCCCAACGTGCGGCCTAAGAAATGCTCAAGTTATAGTGATACACAACTTATAGTGTAACGAAATGCGGATGTTCTCTGAGATTAGCAGGAGGAAGTAAATGTATATTGTAATGATATTTCGGATAGGTATGATTTTAAAGATTCTGTCGAGAAAATGACTTCTTGTCAGCAGTCGATTTTTGCCGCAGCATTGCACACAGAAATAAAGGAGATCGGACTTATATTCTAGTGGGATTTATGCACTGTTTCACACGTCGGTAATCCGATAGAAATTGATTTCTCTCAAAAATAATGAAAGTATTTCCCTTGAAGATCCCAGTTTTAAGAAGAATCCACCATTAATTCCCACATGTAACTTCATGAATCTTTAACAAAATTCACTTCATCTGAACTGGCAAACAGTTTGGTAAACGTGTTATTTTATGTGTGGAAATGTTTCAGACGAGTAAAGGAAAATTTTTAAATTAACCTATTAAATTGAGTCATATAATTTCTGTTATTGTTTATCAAGTAGAACGATATTTGATATTACTTATATTAAGTTCAATCAAATATAATTAAGATATTCATCATGAAGTTATGCTTTAAGTTATGAGTAAATTGCCGTAGGTTTTGAAGTGAAAATTTTCAAATCTGTTTTTCATTGTTGTGATTTTTTTCTATACTAGAATTTTTTGCCTCAAGCTGACGCGTTGAAATCCTCACAGTAATTAATAGTGACGAAGTCATCAGTCACATTTTTGTAGTGATTTACAAACTCTATGATTCGTTCAATTCCAAAAAAAAAATTCATGAAGTTTAAATAAGCTGATAATTTGAGAAAAACCTTACTGCGCGATTTAATAAATAACTTTAATTTAATTTTATAGGACACTAGCAGTAGAGCCCGGTGTTGTCCGGGGATGTAACAGTAAGAGATAGATCAAGTATCGACCATCATAAAGACTGAAAATTAAAATTGACAAAGATTATTGTTTAAGGTTGACGGACACGCATGTCTTAATTTGTTTTTGTTTTTTTTTTGAATTGGTCAAACCCAAACTCAAACAAAAACATTGTTTTCAATTGTTATGAGTCTACCGATTGAATAGAATTTTATTATAAACAATTGTCTTGTAAATGGAATTTTTAAAGCATTCTGAATGTAAAAATAAAGAAAAAAGTGTGCAAGACAATAATAAACATTACCGGCCAAAAAAAAAAAAAAAGTGAAATTTTGTTGAAATCGGTTGAAAAATGTAGGGAATCCGATCCCATATATAAACGAACACAGACACACACACATACAAACAACCTGGGTTTTATAATAAGTATAACTCGATATGAGTTGTCCCACTTTCATTCACGCTCTTAATCGTGTTTTCAAATTGATTTCCTGCAAAAACAACTGTGTTATTCCAATTATTGGTGCTGTCAGAACCACTGCAAGGTAAATTTACGTAGTCCTGTGAAGTTTTGTTGAAATCGGTTGCAAAATGTAGGAAATCCGATCCAATATATAAACGAACAGACACACACACACAACCTGTGTTTTATAATAAGTATAATCATAGTAAAGAAGAATTTTTAAGAAAAATGTTCCCTTTTAGCAGCGAAGAATAAATTCAACAGGCCTTGATTAAATATATTTTTATGGAGCTAAATTCCAATTTTTCAAGTGTTTGTCTTTGAGATTTGTTCATAGTTCTCGCAAACGTTGGGTGATCTGGAAACTAGATTCTTGTATATATAAAAACTTAAAGAAAATATATTAAAAAACAATATTACATTTGTATTAAATAAGTATTTGTTGTTTTAATCATTAAATTGTTTTTAATTTAAATAGTGGGAGGGTTTTGTATGTTCTATAAGCTTTCTAATTTTCAAAAAAATATATCTGCTTCGATTTATGGAAGAAAAATATAAATAAATAAGGAACATTCCTAAACATGAATCAAGAGATAAACCTCTACTTCTGTTCAAAATAGGGGAATGCGTATGAACAGAAGCCATAGGTAGATATATCTATACTTATTTTTTAAGTGAATCGATTAGACCGTATGATGTCCGTGGGAAGGAGGAGATGTTTACATTATAGATGAGCGTAAGACGATATCTCTCCTTTCCAATATCGTTACTCCTCTAGACAATGATAAGTGTTAGTTTTGGTTATTTTGGTGGTTTAAATTGGTATAAGTCAAAAATTCACCTAGCAGAATATAACCGGGTGCAGACTTATAGGTACCATTACCTGGGTACCAATCAGGACTACTTCAGAATAGTAAGTTATTTAGATAAAAAAGATCGGATAGCTTATATTTAGGACGGGCGAATTCTTACGTCTTCTTGGCAAAAAATAAATAAATAAACGTACAGATATCTCATTCTATAGTCAATGGTTTTCTGAAATGAGAATCACACTTAGGAAAGATCACCTCTCTCTCCCTAATATGTGTATGAGGGCAAACAAGTAGAAACTAGCATTAGACCTTACACGCCAGTTTATTTCTACATGATGAACGGGAATCTAGCTCTGTGTGTTATATATAATTACCAAAATACGATTTCTCACCCCAGAAATAAGTGCCGTATTGCTTCTCCAACAGACGAAACTTTGCTAGATTCACGCTCTTCTATCCCGATTACTATAGTAAAGGTTCTAACGACTTACATTCACAGCTAGGATCCACCATGCTTTGTCGACGGGGATAAATCATCCCCATTACTTTCCCATTCATGGGGTAAAGAATAAGTTCAACTGAAACAGATTCTCCTGCCAAACTACTACCCTATGGTAGAGACACCCGAAAAGCTGTAACCCGGATGAATACAAGTTGAACCTCTACAAGTGAACCTATATCTATCCTACTTATCTTTATAATATATACTTCCGGTTTCCCCCTCCCTTATTCACAGTTTCATTCAGTAATTCTTTATCCTGAGTGGATATTGAGTATTTTATTAGGTGAGCTAATTTTTTAAAAAAAAATATCTGAATTAGTGGAACTCGTCAAAATATTTCCCATGCAAATCGCCATGTATTATCGAGAGGCTGCCACGTTTGCGGCAGAACATTGTATAGTGGGAAAAGATTCATTGCTTATAGGGCTACGTAAATTATATTTACCCTGAGAGAATTGGGCAGCATCACCCCAAGTATAGAAACAGTATTCCCTTGATATTTATCAATATTTGTTTCGCCATTTTTAATTTCAAACTGCAAGCAAATATATGTTATTCGTTTATCAAAAGTAGACAAAAATTAACAAATATTAATATTGGGTCCAATCTCTGGGCCGGGCTTATTCTTTGCAATATGAACGCGAAATTAGTTGGGATGATTTGTTACCGTGGACAAGGCATGCTGAGTCCTAGCTAGATTCATTGGGAATATGGCGAGCAGTACCTTAGCAGTACTAACCATATGAACTAGGTTATACATACCTAGAACGCCGGTCTAATTCTGCAGATTAAATAAAGGTTTCAGTTCAGAACTCCGTGTAAATTGCCTTGATCGACATACACCTGACGAAGGCTACAGGACTCAACGATCGAAACGTTGTGCCAACAAAAACAATGATAAAGACAATATTCCGCGTGTTAATAGTGGAAATAATGACAAAGTTTCATTCCAGAAATTCAGAGAGAAGAGAGCATGAGGCAGTATCATCTTTGTCAAAGCCAGTTATTGCTATTCATATATTTAAATTCTTATGTGGCCTTTAGATAAGTTCTTTCCGCAAAATTCTGAGTTTTGTGACTGTGCATGTAGGCATTTAATTTCTAAAGGAAAGAAACGTGGTTGAATTCTTCAGCATCTTATATGTTTTGTTTCATGTATCCGATATTTTCATGTGTTTCTGACAAATATCTTTTTAGCAATTTAGAATAAACAATGTCTGAAAAAAATAGTTTCCACAATCATCAAGGATATAATAAAATCTTCGGATTACTTTTACTCTTTTATTTGATTGTTTCGTGAATAAGACCATATGTTTTCTGGCTTCGATTTTGGTTAAAACGTCTATTTGGCATCTGATTCCTTATATGCAAATGGTCAAGAGGCTTTAATTTTTCCATTACAAAATTTAGAATAAGAGTTGTTTCGTAAAAATTGGTGTAGCCATTACCAAAGAAAAAAAAACCTTTTTACTTCAATAATCCTCTGGCTAGACAGTTAATCCGCTTTTGAAATACCTCTAAACCAACAAAAAAAAACGAGTTATATGTAGAAAGTAAAAAAAAAACAAACAAACAAACAAAAAACATAGTGGCAATGTTTTCCTGAAGCAGATTAGAATTCGATAAAAATATGTGGATATGTAAGCGCTGATATTTCATCCTACGACATGATCTATTTAGAATGTATTTTGTGCTATGGCCGAATTCGGAACACAATGTAATGAAGGTTTTCATTAATAATTGTCAAAGTTCTTTCCACGTACTCTTGAACGTTACTTTGCTTAAAGAGTGCTTAATAATACTTTTGCAGGCATATTTTTGGGGATATACGCATATGCCATTTTTTCTTTGCTTAATTTATATCTATTATATGCACAAAATGTATATACTTTAGATTCGATAGCTTTAAAGCAAATAACTGCCCAATCAAAAAGTAGAAATTTGAAAATTATTTTGTCAAACAATTTGTCTAAATTCCAAAATGGTTCTGTTTATTTAATAAACCATTTGCGCGAATTTCAAAATGTTTCTGTTTATTTATAACAAATGCTTTGTGAATTATATATTTACAAGTTTTATTATTGCAACTGAGATAAAAGATTAATTGTTAAAAAAATAGTTATCTATGTCGTTTAGGTAATGGTCTTCAAGATTGTGTCGAGAAAATGACTTCTTATCAGCAGTCGATTCTTTGCCGCAGCATTGTAATCCGATAGAAATTGGTTTCTCTTTAAAATAATAAAGTATTTCACTTGAATATCCCAGTTTTATGGAGAATCCGCCAGCAATTTTCACCTGGAACTTCCTGAATATTTAAAGAAATTCACTTTATCATAACTGGCAAATAGTTTGGTAAAGTGTGTTATTCCATGTGTTAAAATATTTTAGAAGTGTAAGGAAAGATGAGGTCAATACTCCGAATAATATAAATAGTGTACATAATTCCTCATCTCAGAAATATAGGCAGATACTGAGTAAAGGAAAATTAACGTATCACGTTGGGTCACACAATTTCTGTTTTTGTTTATCAAGTAGAATTATAATTTATACCAATCCAACTACTCGGGCCTTACTGCGTATCAATCATTTTTTTTTTTGTAAGAAAACGTGACTGATTTTAAATCATTGTTATAAATTGTGGAGAAAAATGATGCATTTCAATATTATTCAATGATCTTGCTGATGTGACCTCCATCTTCTGGCTTTCTCCTATAGTTTGGATAGTCATTCCTTTCTCAAATTTCGATATCGTTTAAATCAAAGGGAGAAAAAGAAATCTCAGTGGAGGGTCTGTGCCCCCTAGAGCCTTTTTGATCAAAGTGAAATATACTTATCCAAGTACCTAAGAATTCCTTGCAGTGATCGATAAAGCTAATTAGTTTTAGTGTATGACAATATAAAAATGATGGACCAACAAAATTCTAGTTATGCTTTCTGTATTATTCGTGCTGTATACGGGGGAGAACAACATATCCTTTTAACCACTATTTACTCAACCACTGCGATGTTAAATGTAAAGTACGCATAATTTTTTTTATTAAATTTCGTTCTCGAAAACCGAAATTACTTATGTCTCAACGTAAGATTTCAACAATGTTCATCCTATTTTGTATATTTACATTTATACAGACACTGTGTGATGAGAACTTCTTCACATGTGTCGGTTGTATTCGATACTCTCTGGAAATTTTAAAACGAATTAATTATTTTATTCATAGAATAAGAGCATCATCATTACTCTCCCTGTTAATAGTATTCTGGAATATATCAAGTATTAATTAATGTTTTCATTATCTGCATTATAGGATTTTCCCTCTTTAAGGATTTAAAGCGTGAAAAACATATAAGATTCAAATATAAAATATGCGAAAATTCTGAAATCGTCATGTTATCTGGATTTCATGTATATTTATTATTCCAATATTCTTCTACTAAAATTAGTGAACTACTTCTTTTCCATGCTTACAGGATCCGACATATTTGATATGTTTCGTCTCTCAAAATGCTATAATTTTTTATGTCGTCAAGTTTTACTTTAATATATTAAAATGAAAATTATTAATTAGCAAGTTGTAAATTTTAGTAAACTCACCTCTCACCATTCCCTATAATTATTATAAAGCGATTGTTTCTGACTTATAGCAGGTGATATTCAGTTAAATTTCAGTGAAAAAAGAAACACCGTTTTCATGATTTAGATATCACTCAAGAAGATATGATGTAAGTCGTTCAATTTAATTTCCAACATTGCGGGTAACTTTCTCTATCTATTATTCGAACTTACTGACAGAGGTTCTTAAAGTGTGACCATTACTATCCAAAAGTGATCTATCATTCAATCTTTCCTGTCCTATCCTGTAGACAGGCTTGGATTTCTAATCTCACTGATAATTATTCCACTGTACTAAATATGATCGGCACTTGGCACACATTGCTTGTAGTCGTGTAGCCAAAACTAAATACACTTATGAAAAATATTAAATCGTGGGCGTAATTATTATCTAAATTGATTACAGTTAAATTCAGTAACGCATACTTAATTTTCATTAAATCCAGATGATTAGCATTAGTGTAATGCTAACAGAAATATATATAATACAAAAAAAAAGAAAGACTCGTTTTTTGGTGAGGTATTTCTTAAGTAGAGTGTTATTCTTGTTCTATCAATGGTTTCAGTTGTTAAATATGAGGAGCTCGGTTGAATTTCTAAAATCTCCGACAACAAAATTTATATGGAGGTTTGAACCAGGAAATAAATTTAACAGAACTAAACATATACATAAACGATTTGATTAGTCATTGCTTTTGTATCTGTTTGTATCTTCAAAACCATACGTGAAGTGTAACGGTTAGTAATTCGAAAAGAGAAATCTAAGAGCGTGTTCTAATTCCGATCGATGTTTTACGGTTAATTTCACACATATACCGTTGGCAAAATTGATGGAAGTATTAGCTGTTTCCTTAGAAGAAAAATTCGGCATTTACTGACCGAGCAGCCAGTGCTCTCGTCGGCAGAAATTTAAAAAAAAAAATATTTCTCTTCTTTTGTCAGTAAATAACTGTTTCAATAAGAGTAAATATTGTTCCTTTCCCCAATAATAACAGTTTTCTCTCCTAACATTTTGTTTAGATTAGTGCGGAAAATCAAAGTAATCATTATGTTATTTTCTTTTCAAGATACACGTGCTGTCTATTTTAGTTGTTGCTGCTGTTCAAAGTCTTTAAGTAATGTTTCTTGTTATGTGGTACAGTTCTGAATTTCTTAGTTCTCCGAGGTTCGAGGAAGTATTGTCTAAGTCTATATTGCTAATACACGCAGTCTTAAATCGGGGGAAGCCATTTTAATCTTTGATCTGAGAAAGTGATCGAATACTACTGAGTGTTCAGATGTTCCTGAAAGTGATTCGCACTATGCATGAAACTATTTAAGAATATGCCTTGAAGTTAATAATTTGTTTTGTATCTATTTGCAGTGTAAAAATAACACCTGTTCAAACTTATTGCGTCTTCCTACTCCACAGTTTGTTTTAAATAATATGTCTTATGGCGCTCTTGATGATATACCTTCAATTAAAAAATTGATTAAATAGAGATGGCCCTTAAATGTTACTTCTTAATTCATTCAAATAAAACATTCAAAAGAAATCTGCCCTAGAACAATATATATATATATATATATATATATATATATATATATAGGTGTGTGTGTGTGTGTATTTTTATATGTGTGTGTATTTTCCATTATATGGTACAGTTCTTTATTTTTGATTCTGTAGCACCAGTCCCCAAACCTTCAGAAAGGAGGATGTTCACCAAGACCATAGGCTTCAGTTGTTTGAAGCCATTTTTAACCATTGATCTTAGAAAGGGATTGTATACAACTGACAGTTTATGTATTTTTGAACAGATGTGGTGCACTGCATGATATCCAATTCCAGATCTGTTTCTCTTTTGGAAAGTGTTGTATAAGAGTACGTGTTGTTGCCGTCATAGTGGTTTGAAACTAGATCGCCAGTGAATCACACGGGCGATTCCATTATTAAGTAGATCATGTGATCATAAAGGAAGTATATATATATATATATATATATATATATATATATATATATATATATATATATATGGATAACAACCAGATTTTTCCTAACAACTATGAATTATGGATATCAATTCATATAAACAACAAAGAAATAGAGGAAGATGGAATTATCAACATAGAATTAACGTCAGCAATGTTGAAAGGAAGAATCCACAATAGCAGGAATTGCACGAACAGAGACTTCATACAAATCGACTCTACAGTATTCTTGAAGATTCCTGATAATGTTACGATGATATTAAACTGAAAATATGCCCCATTCTGCTTTATTGTTCGGTGTTCTTACCGAAATATTGCACTTGAAAGAATGAAGTAAAACCGAAAGAAAAGTGATGAAAATACAGGTTTGGCAAAATTGCATAATAATATTAAACGTAAATATGCCAAATATATCAATACCCAGCTTTGTCTAGCACCAGATTACAACACTGGAATCGTAAGACATGCCAGCTTAGTTACTGTTTCTTCTTTGTCTAATTTGACATAAGTTCAAAAGAAAATAGCGATATGTCAACTTCAATGTATCTAAAGACAATGCAACAGCAGGTTTTGCAAGACATCGGACAAAATGGTTTGACACAATAAAGCACATGACCATTATTACACTGTGAAAAATAGAAAAAAAAACTATTCTATATAACAGCACAAAAATAGACTGTGATATAATAACATTATCAGTATTTACGTGGAGGAAATGTAGTCTTAATGTCTACTGGATACAGCAGTATTCTTGAAACGTTTCCAGAATTTTTCGCAGTTATTTTCTCATTTTTTTCAATTATTTTAGCATTTTCTGTGGATCTTCATTTAATGAATTTATATTTAAGATTTGGCTGTTATTTTTCTGTATATTTCCTTTCGTTCTGTTTATATTTAGGCTGTACGCATCAGAATGGTGATTCATTAATTGAAAAATACCTTCTTCAAGAGCATGAACTCAGCAATTTCTTTCAAAGCTTAACGGCAGTAGATGCTCTTCATTCTGAGCATTTCTTCTTCTAGACAGGCTGCCAAACAAGGACAGCGATTCCGGATAAGCTTGCTCTATATACCTGTCTGAACGAAGGTGACTTCACGTCTTCTACAAATACATTAGCGCAAAATAAACTAAATTACTTTGTTTTTTCTACAAATATTTTCATGGGCACCGGCTCTGTCGAACTTTTTTCCCTGGTGGCCCGAATATATGAATTTAAGCGTTATGCTAGAGTGGCTTGTAGGTCCAATCCATTTATTGTTAAAATAGGTAAATGCAACCGTCTCTTCTACTCCAACAGTTTCTTTTCTCTGACTTCCCGTCTGTGTAATTCACTTAAGTTTACTTGCTTCCGTGATAACTACACTATTCAAAAATTTAAATGCAACGTCAATCGCAAACTTTTATCTTCTTAAGTCCCGATTATCTTTTGTCCTTTCCTCGATCTCCACTATATCAAGTTTTTTCCCTCACACACACACACATACACGCACACTCACGTGCGCACACAAACATATATATATATATATATATATATATATATATATATATATATATATATATATATATATATATATATCAATCACAGACAACACTTCCTGCCTCCCATTAGAATGTCTGATGTTCAACTCCATAGATATCCAAAGTATATGTGTGTGACGTCCCCGAGCCTTGCTCGTTCCTCGCTGCTTCGTTCGGGTGTCGCCGCTCCAAACGTGACGTCCGCCTGTCTGCGTCAGTCGTGTTGTCCCGTCCTGTGACGACCAACTGGCCTAGTATCGGTTGCGGCACCCAAATGTGACGTTCTAACCTTTTGGTGATTCGGATGGGAATCTGGTTAGATTCGATATCAGCCTCATCGTTTCCCAACTCGCTTCCAACGTCTGGTTACCGAAGTAACTGCTTTGATCTCAGTCTGCCTACCCACGTTGTGAATTGATCTTAGGCAGACGAACTCAATCAGTCATCATCGGCCGTAATGCAAGTTGAGTTCGAATAAAGGGTGGTATCGCACAAATATGTGTAAAAGAAAAAATAATAACTCAAAAGTTCAACGGTATCAAAAAAGGATAACAATACTTTATATCTGGTTGCTGGATACATAGGACTGCGTCTGTCTCCCGACCCGCTATATGGATTCGTGACACGTTGTTTTTGTTAGGCGAATTTTAACATCTTAAGTTGTCTGTTCTTTAAGAAACTGGTTCTTGGTTTGTCTTCAGGCGATAGTCGTAAAACTTGTTTTGGTGGTATGAATCTAAGTCGCTCTTCAAAAATAAATTGTTCTTGGATTGAAGATGAGTTCGGAAGTTGCGCGAATCTTAGTCAGCTATGCGAGGCTCTGCCAATTGCCAATTCCAACCGGATCTGGATCTGGAACTGCCCGAACTCCAACTGATTTTCGCTCGCTGCGACTTTGCTCATATGGACGCCGACCAAAATCGGGGTGGGCTTTGTCGGGGTTTGAGATTCCCCGACAATTTCAAAACCACAATACCCTTTTTTTTTTGTTTTCGGTCAGGAAAAATTTATTATTTCCATTTTTGGAAGTCTTCTCTTACCATACCCTACGTCAACGATTTTCCTACTTCTTCGCAGTAACATCTCATACCTATCCTCTTTAATGAGTGGTAGCAGGCCTCCCCCTGCATCACATGGTCTCTTCCGCCTTGTTTCTTAAAAAAATATATCTTGCTCAAAGAAAAAAATATTATCGCCTCTTTTTCTTTTTTTTATTTCCTTTCTTTCTCTTCTTTTCTTTTCTCTCTTCTTCTCCGGCCGCCAACAGAACAATACGACCCGTAGTGTGATAACCTCAATTCCTATCCCAAA
>CAHIKZ030000732.1:575000-605000 GCA_903632075.3 Acanthosepion pharaonis | reverse complement strand
ATATTGGCAGAATTTTCTTTCATTTCACCAAATTACAGATTGACAAAATTCCTAATCTTTGTTCTCCAATTATCTCGACCAGTCCATACGCCTGTTAATCTCTTATTTCAAGGGCCTATTTATTGCAACTCTTCATTAATAGCCTTGCTCTTTGAGACTCTTTCTCACCGCATATTGTGACATTTCCATGCTGTTGGTGTCATCTTCGACGTTCTGACGAGGGTTTTTGATGACTTCCCGCGTCAGTGCCCTTTTCGTTCACTCAGATACGATGCTTGGTTTCCTGAACCTTGTTTCACTCGACAATGGTCTTCCTCATTAAACTTCTTGACAATTTTATTAACCGTTTTTTGATTAACCTGGAAAAACCTAGCAATGTTTCTATTTGAATTGCCACAATGACGCCATCCTATTATTTGCCCTTTTTGAAATTCACCAATTTCATTAAATTCCGCAAACTTCCATTTTAAGATGTAAGTCAACCATCGTTCATATATAAGGGTAACTTGGTAATAACATGGTATTGACTGGATAAAATGAAAAGACACATGATAAAATTGCTGTAATCAAGTGGGGAAAACCTTATTATAGCCCACTGTATATTGTTCTATAACCCAACACTATCACAGCTACAAATGAAAAAAATATTTAACTAAGCTAAAATATGTCGCAACTACTTAGAAATGAAAAATAAACTTTTGATTATTACAAAATAAAATAATTTGTTAAAACTTGCCGGAGGAATTTACTATATTACCTGTAATAATACACAGGGGAAACATAGAAAGTTAAATAAAAAATTATATGAACACAATAAGTTCTTTTACAAAACACTCTAAATTCGTTACTGTCTCACCATAATGAGTTTCACCATAACTTTAATTTAAAAATACCACCAAAAAAAGAGAAAGCAATTTACTAAGGCGAAAATATATAGAATTGCGAAATCTTGTACAGTAAATTTATGTCATGGTTCTTACAAAATTTCAGCTTTCTTAGCTGATTTTATATTATGACAATATGGGATATTTAATAACAAAAGTGATTGAATTATTAACAAAAAAAAATTACTAAATGAAATCGGCTAGGTTATAAATCAAAAACATATATTAAAAAAATTAATTTCAAATTTAAATTCACAGCGTTCCCTTTCCTTCTTGCGAATGTGTATTCGCTTAAAATTAATTATCACTTTAATCCAATCTTTCTATACAATCTCCCAGAGGACATTTAAATTTATAAACAATGTAAATATATTCATGACAGAAAATATACACGTTAGTAGGCGGAGAAGAGTCGTTACGATTGATTGAATTAGATAGATTTAGTGTAGTAAATAATTTTTTTTTTACTAGGTTCTGCGGTGGATATATTAGTATTTATTATTTTTTTAGGATAATTTTGTCTTGTTTATGATTAGAATTTATTTGGTCACGATATAAAAGATAATATTTTGGGATTAGTTAAATAAATATATTCTTCTTGCTTAGAATTAAAATTCCTGATAGAACACGTTATTTTTTCATCAGCAATATAAGTAGGGAAGTTATTCTTAAAAAATGTTGTTTATATTTGTTATGGGGTCCTCCCTTTTTCTATATAAGTGGACTCTACCAGTGTTACTTGGAGTGCTGCCGTTAAATACCCAGAGTTAGACAGTCAGTGAGAGAGGATATACGGAGAGAGAGAGAGAAAGGGAGAATATACGAACGGAGATAGTGTGAGGTAACCTCTTGTAGAAGTCAGTTACAAGCACGTAGACTCTAAGGAAGTCCTACTTCGAGACTGTATATAGCTATCTGTATTTGTAACTAACCGCGTTCCTGGATTTACTAACCGTATTACTCTTTGTATGATTGTTTAAATACATTTTATTTCTTATGTTTAATTATTTCGTTTGTCATTCCTTGGAGGCCGAATTCATCTCGGAATCCACAACAATATTGTTCGTTTCACTGTAGAAAACCTGTTTTGTGGATGAATTAGTTTTTGCACAGTTTCTTAGGTTTTTTATAATTACTATTTTATAGTAATTTGGACATTCAGTTAAGAATGTACGAATTTATGCTGGTAGTTTTTTTTTATATGTGGTGATAGTGAAATTATTGTTATTAATGATTATCAATATATCTAGAAAATGAATTTTATTACAATTAAGAGGAACATAATTTTCTTCTTGTTTTCTTTTTGGAATTGATATATTTTCCATATTCTTGACTAATATAAGGATATCACCGACGTATCAGGTAGCTAGAGACTTTTTTTTTAAATTGTTAAATATATCATATTTTTAAAAATTGTTGAATATATTATTTTCAAAATTAGACATACAGAAATTAGGAAAAATCGGACCCAGAACTGAAGCCATGGAGACGCCATCCCGTTGTATATGTGTATTATTTTTGTTATCATAGAATGGAATATCGGTAGTGTCAATGAACAGTAGTTTCAATAACATACTAGGCCTAATTTGAAGTTTAGGTAGAGATTATTTTAGACTATTTTACGTTTCTTATAATAATATCGACAGTTTCGCTATCAGGAATATTTGTGAATAAATTTTCAACGTCAAATGAGATTATGGTTTCATTGTTATTCATTATTGTAAATTTGAATTACTTCAAGAGTTGATTCTATGCTGTATTTCCTGAGAATGCATGGTGTGGTATGCTGGCTGATGATTTTTTTTAAATTGATAAGCAGGAGTGGCAAATTGCGATATAATAATACTGAGAGGGAAGATTTGCTTGTGTTTTTATACTGCCATATATGCAACCGGGCCTATCATCACCCTAAAATTTGAGGAGGTTTAAACTATCTTGCTCAGCATTTTTAAAAGCAATAAGTTTGGTAATTTTTAATTTTAGTTGGTTGGTTCGATTTCTGTTAATTTTTTTAAATTTTCTTTGAACATTGAGTATTTTTTCCAATTTTTTTGTTGTACTCTGATTTGTTTAAGACAAAAAGATGATAGTATTGATGCGTTTTTGATGATTACATAGGGATGATTACGTAGTTACTTATCGGCAATTTGTAGTTATTTCGTTAATATCTTTTAAAAGATTTTACTTCCGTTGGGTTTATCCTTAACTGCCTCAGCCTTGAGTAAGTCACTAAAGTCTTGTAATATTTTGATCAATTGTCTGTCCTGAAGTTTTTCGCTGCTTTGATATGGCGTTTCAATTTCAGATATGTTTTTAATCAGGCGATAATTCCTACCATATATATATGTGGCAGCTGAGTCCCAATTCAAATTTCCCTGACGATCCGTTTAAGTGAAACCTAGGTAGGTTTGTCTGGCTCACTAGGTTTATCTAGGTCTGCTCTACGGTTGTATTGAGCTCTTTTGTTTAGTTGTTTACTCGTATCGGGGTTTTTTCTTTGGGCTACAAACCTGCATCTAAGCGATTTTTTTCGACACACTTTCATGTTTGTAGCTCTTTCTTTTTTTAAAACCTTTTTTTCCCTAGAGATTGATTTGATTATTGGCAAATCAAAAATTCGAGGGTTTTTCGAAACGAGTATAGTTATCTATATTTGTATCTATCTATCTATCTATCTATCTATATATATATATATATATATATATATATATAGTATTTATGTTTTCTTTTTAACAAAAGACAGTGCTCCATACAGAATTAGAGCTTAAATTATAATATTTTAAAAAAATATTATCCCATCGAGACACAGAAAATAACTAACTCTCGTTAGTTATTCTAAACATCGCTTGAGAATTAAACTATACTCTAAATTTTAAGTTGATATTGAAATTATCTTTACGACTTCTTTACAGAAATTATCTTTACTTCTTTACAGAAATTACTGTTTCGAAACTTGACGTTTCGAAACAGTAATTGTGTCTGTGGAATCTTTTGTTTTAAATTATTATATATTTTATATATATATATATATATATATATATATATATATATATATATGCGTGTATATGTGTGTGTTTGCGTGTATGTGTCTGTTATAAAATTCGCCTATATTTTCTCCGAAAATATTGGTATATCAATTGACCCTGGCTAATCCATTAACTGGTAGCACACATTATATTGACACCGTATTAATGTGAGTACTTTATCTTGGTACAATTCTCATATTTTCCATTTGTCTTAAATATGTATTCCTGAATTTAGCATTTCTTCGAACCGCTTCAGAATAATATTCGATCATTTCCAGAATCAAAATCCAAAGATAATACATAAGATTAAAAGAAACTGTTTGATTAGTTTCCCCGAATTGGTATCCTTAAGAATCTTGTTTTTCGTAGTGATATCGATTATAGCATAACGCTGTTATTATTTCCTTTCTTTTTTTTTTAAATACTTTCACGTCAAACAAGGTGACAACGTCACTGTGGCACAAGGGGTTACTGGGACTGGAAGAAGACGATGGTGAAGTGGAAGAACATTACATAAACAGGTTTTAGGTAGACAGAAGATAACCAGTGATTGTTTATTTAAATATTTGAAGCTTTCAAAATAGCGGTGAAACAAGAATTTGGAAGGGAATTGTACAGGTAAAAGTTGTGGGAAAAAAACTATTGGAATAGAATATATGGTTGCATATGTGTAAAATTTTCCTGGTGAAACTAAATTCCGAAAATATTTACTCAATCAAACTGCACAAAGGAAAGGTTTATAATGAAATCTGTTCCGATTTAAAAAAAAAAAAAAAAAAAAACTTGCCTCATGTGATTTTTATCGTATTCTGTTACTGGCTTTCCCATTAGAAACATTTATAATATCACCCATGATTTATAGATGTGAGAATTTTGAAATTAAAAGAAATCGCTATATGACCATATATAGGAGATACTACAAAACAATATTCTCAGCACAACTGACGTCCATAATAATAGGCCGGGAGAAAAAATTAACTGAAGAAAATTATTTAAAGATAAAATAAAATATTAATGTGAAATATTTTCAGAATAATCTCCGATAAATTCACATCGAGGCTCATAGACTAAAAGCTTAATTTCTCGTACATCCCGCTGGTGAAACGATCTTCTGTATCCAGGGTTTCCAGTCAACTTTAAACTTAAAAAATTCAAATACACTATCTACAGTTTTCCTGATTATTTGTTTATTGTTTTCCCTTTTTAGTAATGTTTCTGTTTTCTAATTCTTCCACACTTAGTAACAACTTGTGTATTTGTGGCTTTGCTGTTTTGATTATCTACTTGCCCACAAATTTTCTACTAATATAATTTTGAATTATTTACACAATAACAATGAATATACAAGCTAAAACAGTAAATATGTGAATGAGAGAGGGAAAGTAAATAAATGTATACATAAGACTACATATATATATATATATATATATATATATATATATATATATATATATATATAATAATGAAAATGGACAAAAGTCTGCCAAATATTTTTTACAAAATAAACAGTATTAACATTTACCGGCCTGAATGTCCGAGAAATGTTCATAGAAAATATGCGTCCTCCAACAGGAATCGAATCTTGTATCCTATACGGAACTGTCATATAGCCCGACGTGACTTTGGCCCACAAAGGTGCGTTCGGGTAGCAAGGTCGATTTCACTGTTTTTAAACTAGAATTTTCCATGATTTTGTCTCATACATCTACTCAATGCGTATCCAAATGTAAACAAATGATGTCACGCATTATGAAATGGACAAAGTCTGACAATTATTTTTTATTATTGTTTATACCTTATTTTAATAGATAAAAACATTTAAGTAAATGCTCTGTTTATAATAAACAGTATTAACAAAATTTACTGGCCGTGTACAGGCTATATTACTGTTCCGTATAGGATAAAGGTTCGATTTCTGTCTGAGGACGCATATTTTCTATGAAAATTTCTCGGACATTCAGGCTGGTAAATGTTGTTAATACTGTTTGCTATAAACAGAGCATTTACTTAAATATTTGTATCCATAAAAAAAGAACTTATAAACATAAAAAAATGTCTTAAAATATATATATATATGTGTGTGTGTGTGTGTGTGTGTGTGTGTGTGTGTGTGTGTGTGTGTGTGTGTGTGTGTGAAACAATTAGGTCAGATAGAATACATTAACATGATTTCGATCTGTTTATTTTAAAATTTAAAGATCTATATGTTCTTTTTAGCCATTATTTTTTTTACGTGTATTAACCATTTTTTTTGCTACTGCTTTCTGGTGTAATTTAACTCTGACCGTTAACCTTTTAGTTATATATATATATATATATATATATATATATATATATATATATATATGTGTGTGTGTGTGTGTGTATGAATAAATTTATCATTAAATAATTTTGAGAAATTTTGTCTAAATATTTTTAATAGAATCCTCTCATAATTAGGGAAGGGAATTCTACAGGAAGAATTGGGGAAAAGAAATTATTTGAATAAAACATATAGTTGCATATGTTTCACTTTTTTCCCGCTGAAACTAATCACATGCATGAGGGAAAGTTGATTTGTAATGAAATCTGAGCTGATTTGGAAAAAAAAACTTCCGTCGTGTGATTTTTATTGTAATCTCTTACTGGTTTTCACATTGAAACATTTATTAAATATAATATATATTGTGCACTTCTATTGTCACTTAAAAGTAAAAAAAAAACAAAACATATATGAGCAGAACATGTTATTGCATATATGCATTTCTTCGCCTTTTCAAGTATCCGCAGTGATTTTAATTATACTTTTCCACTAGCTCATATTTATTGATTGTAAAGTTGAAGTTTCGGCAAGGTGCCCGGAATAGGGATAATTAATTTAACTTTCTGTTCTCCGCATAGTTGACTCGAGTTATAGGGGTGGATCACCTCATCAGGCATTTGCTGCCTCGACTGCCTCCAGCGACCGGACATTATGGCTGTTGCGCCAACACTTGTATTAACCTAAGTGATATTGACAAGGTTTCCAAATTATGCTGCTGTTTTGTCAATGGAAATTTAAACCTCCTCCAGCATGAATTGTGTTTTATTTTTCTCTCTCTATCTGCTGGCTATAAGAAATTTAAGTTCCAGTGGGTGTTCACAACCGGTGTCGAACTTGACACAACACTCGATATATTTAACCGGTCATCTAAATTCGCCAATATCTTAATAAAATCCCGTTACAGAGGTTGATCGGGTCTCTGCACTCATGCCAATTACATAAACCCGAATATCGAAATATTTTATCTTCACAGTAAAACACGCTGTTATTGCAAATAATTATATTACTGATATAATGACAAACGTTTATGGTCGGATTTTTCTATATTTAATTGGTGGCAGTGAACTATTTCATGTGAAAGCAGTTGACTTTTCTTTTTGTGGTGTGTATGTATTTTCTTCATATTCCTGGTGTATATCGATAAAACTATGGATTATAAAACATAAATATAAAATACTATCGAAAATGAATGCGTGGGATGGAGAAAACAAACAAAAGTATAAGATTATATATTAAACATTTTACCTTTAACTTTATTGGTCATTTCAATGTTATGCATCCGTAATCCTATTGAATATGAGTCACAATGAGATTTTAGAAGAAATTGAAATAAAAAAAAGATACTTATTCATAGAATCGGAAAGAGAGTGTCTGAATTTCTAGAGCATATAATAAGGAAAGATGAATTTAAAAAATACGACATTCACAATGCAATAGGAACAGGAGAACAGCGCATATGTGACCTAATGAGAGTTTGTAAATATTTAGCAGAACAAAATTTAGAATGGATAGCAAAATGCAAACATTATAAGGATGATTCTGGTCAATAAAACAAGCATCGTATGTAGATTTCGTTACCGAAAACATCTGGCTGTGAGAGAGAATCTTTATATAAAACATACGACACACAGTATAGATCTCACCTTATTCATCAGCGGAAATAGTGTGTTAAGACACCAATATCGAAGCCAACCCACGCTCAAATCGCAAAGCTCGGAATAAACGCTACTACTATTTAAACAATACAAAAATTACATATTATACAGACAATCTTTAAAACAAGTTAACAACATTTAAGAATAAACCCCTTTGAAAATTGCTAAAAAGTGGTCGAAAGTTCTTGGTACAGTAGACAATAGGGACAATCTTTACACTCCCCACAGAAAAATATAAGAATATTTTTTTTAATAAATTTTAACAATAAGAAAAATAAATAAAAGAAAGTCATCAAATTTCCCTGGTCTGTCATATTCAACGAAATATGTTTGAAAGAAAGGTTTTCTCCAAATATATATTATTAAATATCTTGAAATGTATGGTGATTGTTTAATATTTATATAATAACCTTTTCTCTTTTATATTATTTAGTTTTCACATGAAAGCGAGAAAATCAAAGACAGAGAGTACCTCTTAACAAACTCTGGTGTATTTTTAGACCTTTACTCTTAGCAAAAAATCTGTTTTTTTTTTTTTTTTTTTTTTTTTTCATACTTACCATGAAGAAATACGACTGATCTTCAAATAATTTTGAAAAATATCTTAACACTTTCTTTTTACTTCAATACATCATATATGTTCCCAAGAAATTCTGTCTTTGGCGTAATTCATAGTGAACGCTAGTCGCCCCACCCTCTTTCTTCGTTACATAAATGAGTATACTAGGATCATTTGTGAATATCTATGCTAACAATATAACGGTGTATGGGTTCATCTCCAAAAATATTGATTGTCAGAGCCTAGCAGCTTACCTTTCCTCTGACCTAACTCTAAGAGCTCAGAAATGTGGCTGATTACATTCACTGTCTCGAAAACCAATCTAGTGACGTTCCATAATCACCAAGCAAACAGCGAACGGGTATGTCCTAAGGGGTACCCAGTACCTTAATCGCCTGTGATCGGTTCTCTCAGCCGTTCCTGTAAGTACCCTATTCCTTATCATTTACATTTCGAAGAGTCAGCGCAGAAAAAGAGATGGTAGTGGAATAATGGATAGCAGATTGAGAAATGGGAATGCCGAGTTCGAATTCCAGTCAAATCCATCACATTAACTTACATGCTAATTAACTTGGAAAAGGTATGAATCATCTTCTTCTCCCCTCCCCGGCTATGGGTAAATAGAAGAACAGACCTGCTTCTTTAGCGTTGGATGGCAACTGGTCTACGGCAGAAAGAAAAGTCTACCTACTGCGGGAAGAAAAATGTCTCGTCAGTCATGTATCGAAATATACATGATTGTCTAAGCGTGTATCACGCATGGCACATAACTGGCCGCTGCCATATATGGTCAGAAGTTGTCGATAGAGCTCCATAACGTCTCTGTGTCTTTGTGGTAGATGAAATATTTCCCACCCTACAACCCCTTTCCCCACAGATGAAAATTAGTAAGCCTTTTGTCTATCTCTATTTCAATTGATTGTTCAGGTGAAATATATTCCTTACTTTCAACTATTCTTTTCCTTAATGCCTAAGACTCGCCTTGCCAAATACCTTGTAGCGAACCTGACTCAATCTCCGTATTCCCTTTGGTATGAATAATTTCTCCTCTAGCAGCTTCTTCTCACGAACAGCAGATTTGTGAAACCTACTCCTAAATAGATGCTTCCTAGATCTCTACAATCTTAACTTGTTCATATTTTGGGCTAACAGTTACATTCCCCACACACCTGCATTCACTATGCCTCTTACTCTGTCTGAAAGACTCTACCTCAAGTGACTCTTGCGTATCGTACATAATGACAATCATTGGCTTTCCTCCTTTCTAGAACTAATTTCTGGCTGGTGCTTTATTTGAGATTTCTGTATTTGTTTAAACAATCTTTGTTGCTTAAACTTTAGTTGGGACTAGCAGTAGAGCCCGGCGTTGCCCGGAGATGTAACAGTAAGAGATCAAGTATCGACCATCATAAAGACTGAAGAATAAAATTGACAAAGATTATTGTTTAAGTTGACGGACACGCATGTGTAATTAGTTTTTTTTTTTTTTACGAATTGGTCAAACTCAAACTCAAACAAAAACATTGTTTTTTAATCGTTATGAGTCACTTGATTGAATAGAATTTATTATAAGCAAAATTGTCTTGTAAATGGAATTTTTTAAAGCATTACAGATGTAAAAATAAAGAAAAAAGTGTGCAAGACAATAAGAAACACTACCTGCCAAAAAGTGAAGTTTTATTTGAAATCTGTTGAAAAATGTGAAATCAGATCCATATAAACAAACTTTTACACACTCAAACAACCTGGGGTTTATAAGAATAACTCGATATGAGTTGTCCCTCTTTCATTCTCGCGATGCCTCTTAATCGTGTTTTTCAAATTGATTTTGCAAAAACAATTGTTTTTTCCAATTGTTGGCTGTCAGAACCACCGCAAGGTAATTTACGTAGTCCTCTGAAATTTTGTTGAAATCGGCTGAAAAATGTAGGAAATCCGATCCAATATATAAACGCACACACACACACACACACACACACACACACACACAACCTGGGTTTTATAATAAGTGCGATGTATAAATTGAACTTTAAATTCACCCAAAAAGGCGATGAAAATAAAAATAAAAAATATCTTGCAATACAAAAGAGTAAATTTATTCAAAAAATGGCCATTGGCTTATAAATCCTAGAAGATGACTTCGAAACTCCCACAACGTTCTGATTGGTCTCCTTGTTTATTAGAGAATCAATAATACCTGCCTTCAGCCGATGTTTGGTGTAAGCAATTGAAATTTTGTTGGTTTATCACTTACCAGTCCGCCCCACAAGGTAATTTAAATCAAGGGGGTTGCAGTCTGCGGTGTTAGGTATCCAGATGTAAGACTACGTGTTGGCAGAAATTGTCTGACAGCCCATGACTGGGCATATTTCTCATATAAAGGGCATGGTCGGAGTTGAATCAAATAGACGGTCTTCCAATCAAGCACACTTGACCCAGGGAAGCATAAATCAAGGCTCTTGATTTAGGTCTCTGTCTTGAGTCGACTTACCCTCACCAACAAATTTGGGGAGTTCTTTTCTTAAAAGAATTGTGTAGTTTTCAACATGTTTTTGCCGTAATATTTTATAATAACCATTAATATACATATAATATATTTACTGTTCCTCTTTTCTTTCCTTAAATTGTGTTATATATAATACCTATTATATTGTAATATATTCACACAGATCTCAGTAGTAATAACATTGGACATTTGGGCTCAGCTGGAATATGATATGATTTGACTCAGCGCGCGATTCCTCGAAGTTCATACAAGGGAAGGATATCTACAGACGAGGCTTTGCATAAAAAACGGGGTTAATCAGTGAAAGAAAGACAACAAACACATGGGTTCAATTTAAGACAAAACAATTTAATTCAATAACATGAAAAATAAGAAAGAAACCCAGAATGAAAAAAAAAAGGCCTTTTATTTTGGGTGAATATGCAGTGAATGGATCATTTAAATACAGACGTTTTGAATATCATGTGTTCCTAGATCAATAGAATTCAACCATCATTTATCTGGGCTTCAAATTCAATATGTCAGTATTTTCTGAAGTTACATCAAATAGTTCCTGTATTCGCATAAGAAGATTTGAATTGATTGACAATTTTGAAGAAATAGAATGTTTCAAATTTATTGGTAATTCCAATATTCTTCCCAAACATTTCAGATATTCATTGTTAAGAAAAATGATTCCACACATTGAATTTAATATTCAAATTTCTTTTCATATACTGAGTCATATATCCATAATTTATAGATGTAGTTCTCTGGAACTACTTTCCTGGTACAAAACTGTATTATCAAAAAAAAAAGTCGCATTCTGCCTTTTTAGAAATACTGGTGTTGACCATCCAATATATTCAGCTGCCTAGATCCAACTGATGAATCTTTTGCGTTTTAGTGCCTCTGAGTCCACCTCATCGGTCATGTTGGCCTGCTATGTTCGACATGTTATGATATCAGGTGTCAGTTGCCCTCTGGTGCCTCTGTCCTGCAAGTGGTATAGGGAAGTACACCAATTTACTGTCAGTAAAAACGAAAGAGAAAAAAACTAATGTTCTTAGTGTGAGACAATAGATGGATTCAATGTTCTTTCTCCTTTAATACACACATTGCGTGTAGCACATAACAATATATCTATTCCGATAATATATCACATAGTGCTGTTGTTAATAAAATTGTTCAATTTTTATATAAAATTTTTCTTTAAAACCCAGTAATCTTGTCTTTGGCCTCACCAATCTCCCTTTATGTTTAATTACAAAATAATATTCCAACTTTAAATTCAAAATAATATTTTTATCCTGTGATAAATTTTTGTATTTAACAATGCAATAATATTCAGTCATCTAATATTTGATCTGATTCTTTTAGATTCTATATTAATATCATATTCTGTTATTTTTGATGCTCTTTGTATATTTTAGTTATATTGTCCTTGGTAATTTGTTGAGGTTTGGGTAGATTTGTTCTAAAACACTAGTTTTGTCTGCTGCATTCCGTACAGCATTTTTTGTCTATTATATGCTTAGGACAGTTCTTTACCGTCTTAAGATGCTGAAGCCTTTATTGACTGGATTCAAAATTTGTTTCAACGGAGAGTCATCAATAAAAGTTCCTTGTTCAAAAAAAAAAAAAAAAAAAGTATTCAATACTTCAAAATGTATTGTTGGTTCTCCAAAAAAAAACATTATTATAATAAATTAAAATAAAATAAAATAAACATCATTTCAAAAAGAAAGGAAAAGCAGACTCATAATCGAATATGACCAGGAGAACCTGAAAAAACACTCACAAACGCACAAACACACACACACATCAATATATATATATATATATATATATATATATATATATATATATATATATATATAATTTTTTCTTGAAAGTATGTGTGACATTTTAAATCTTCCCAAAGCGTTACCCTGTTTTATAGTTGAATGTTATTTGATTTTATACTCATCGTTGATGAAACATTATATCTGGCCATGATAGTGCTTGGTTTTAACTGGAACTGGTACTCCAGACATTGAGTTTACAACATGCGTTTAAAAAAAAACAAAAAAAACACTCTGTTTCTATCAATAAAAAGCCAAATAAATATTTATCTGATTTTCACATCAGCCAAAGGCAGGACCATCAGTCAGACGCAATATTTATTCCAGAAAAACTGTGAAAATGTTCCCCGAGGAGGCATCCTGTCTAAATAATTTAACGACAGAAATTGCCGAATAATGTCATATTTAAAATTATGATATCAAATGTAAGTTATTTAAATAGGTATTAACACCATCAGATATACCAAATATATTAATTCTAATTTAACCTTTGCTATATTTGATTTGATATTAAATTCCGAATATTCTTGCTATCACATCATTCTTGTAAACCTGCAATTCTCTGTTATGTATTGATGTATTCGCCTTCAATTTCTCAAGTATTTATCTAAAATAATTAATTTATTCTTACTATAAATATTCATTTAGACGATCACGATCTAAGCCTTACACCAGGAAATTTAGAACGTATTATCCAGTCTGGACCTATATATCATCTGATCTTTGCTTCAATAGATTCTTCATTAAGTCGCGCATCCTAGTTGCTTCCCGCCTTGCAATATCAGGAGAAATGTTAAAAAAAAAGAAAAATAAAATTTTGAACAGTTCGAGAAGGCCCGTATGCTGCCAAAAGATAAAGTACCGGTGTTCTTTTATTTTTTTCCCTTAGTGAAACAAAGAAACGCCTTGCACAAATTCATTGTGTCCATTTTGGGTAGTTAATAAATCTAATTTTGTAGAGAATGAGAATAGGAGTTTTTTCTTTGAAAGATCAACAAATTATAATAATAATGTTCTCATTCTAATTATTTTTCTTCTACGATACTTCATGGATGATGTCGATTATCACAAATAACACGAATTTTTGATTCTCAACCATAGAACAAATATTACCAAACATTTCTCTCGGTTACAGAAATCGATCCACAATGGTCACACCACAAACATTGAAGACTAACATTAATTTACTTTACATATAACTAGCAGCATGGCCCGGCGTTGCCCGTGCTTGATTCAAAAATCGTACGATTCATACAGCAATCGCTATCACTTGACTTAAAATATTTTGCCCTTCCTTGCCTTTAAAGGGTGCCTTTGTCGTGCTGATGTTGCTACATGCCTTACTTCTGCCTATCTCACACTGCGAATTTTTTTCTAAGCTCTATACTAAACATTAAATCTGTTACGAAAAAAAACTAAACAAAATGAACACAAAACGATCAGCTTTAAAAAAAGGACTAGTAACTGGAAAAAACGAATGAAAAAACATTGTTAACAACAAATACTTTCTCACACGCAACCCAATTCTGCGGAATCAGAATCAACGTTGAGTTTAAGCAAGCGAATGAGCCAATTGGAGTAAAGTGCGATGCAGATTTAATTTTTCCCACTTGTGACGAATGCAGCTATCGATTTTTTTTTGCATGCTAACATGCTAACATGCTAGTTAACATTCGTGTCAGTCAGCTGTTGGCTCTCACGCTGGCCAATAGAATCTTCCTGCCTATTCGTAGCAGCCAACTATAGGCTCTCACTCTGGGCAGTAGAAAATGGCCGCAAACTATATGAAAACTGCCGTAGAAGCATGAAAAAATTGATTAATTCCACTATCGATGGGAGTTGGGAAATGCAAAGTCGGTCTTGGACTTCCCGCTAACTTTGAGCATATTTATGCAAATTTTGGTGCAAATCCGTCGAAAATTACAGCCGTGCATTTATTACACACACACACACACACACGCACACACACACACACACACATCCTGTCTTTTATAGATAAAGATAAAATTATTTCATTATTATTAATGATGTCATAGCATAATTAAAAAAATAATACTGATTCATTAATTCGTTTTCTACGGTTTATCAACCTTTTGCAGGTTATTTAATGCCAGAAAATGTTATTTTAGATTGTAAGAATTTTTCATTCTTTTGGAGATAATAATGATTTAGTGACACATATCTTACTAATTAATCCATACCTGAAAGGATAAGAGGTGGTTTCTTACCTTTAGCAAGGCTATTTGTACATAAGAGAATATAATCAACTAGACTAAAACTTAAAAATCTCAAGCCATTATCTATTACACCACTTGCACATTTAAGCTTACAACACCTGGTCTTCCCAAGCGTTAACTCATCCAGGCACTGACCAACGTCGGCGTTGCTTAACTTTTGGTAACGTACATGAAGAGGTACTTCAGCATTGTATGACCGTTATCCTTCAGAAAATGGTAGTCATCCGAGCAAATTTCAGAAAATAAGATTTCGCTTCTACTAAAATTTTATACAAATTGTAAAGAGCTTTGGACGAATAACATACAGTATGGCTGTTAGAAGGATGAAGAAAAATATGCGATCAAATGTTGCGATAATGAGACGAACCTCAAACAAGGATCAATAACAATATCACTAAAGATTAAAAAAAAATGTTAGAGGCACATACTAAATAATCTATGATGAGTTGCTAAATTTCAAACGCATCGAACGTTAACGTTTCATTACGAGAAAAAAAAATCTGGCCCTCGTATTTTACAATGATCTTTGTTAACACATTGCCATATTCCAACGCACTTTACTTGCAGACGAGTCATTTTCTCGTTTCTTACCTCCATACATATAAACATACATACAGACACACATATGGACACGCACACGCGCACAAACACACATGCACACACATGTGTGTGCGTGTGTGTGTGTTTATGTGTCTGTGCGTGTTTGTGCATGTGTGTGTTTGTGCGTGTTTGTGTCTGTGTCTGTGTGTGGGTTTGTTTTGTTTATTTTTGGTTGTGCATGTGTGCACGCGAGCGCGTGTGTTTCTGTGTCTGTGTTTTTGTGTGTATGCGTTTTATGTGGTGCAACACACAGGAAGAATATGTAAGTCCAACTGTATATTCATTCAAGACGCTTTCTACTTTAAATGGCGAAAAGTAGATCATTGCCCAACTTACCGTAAGTTTTACACAGGCACAAAATTAATAGTCCTACCTGATATTTGCCATATTGAAAACTTGTTTTTCATCATATTAAAATGCTTTGTATAGGAATAGAAAAACATAACTCAACGCATAGAATAAGTCACGTCTTATTCTTGTGCCGTGTCACTTCAGGACGTTGGTGGTCATGGCCCTCCAGAATTTCCTGTCCTTTTTAGCTCTTAATAACATTTGTATTTTTTGTATCTTATCTAAACCTGTATCTGTCATCCATTTACTCACGCTCTCTACGTAGGTTATGCGTTTCTTTCTCCTGTCCCTCTTGTTTAAATCTGTCCTGTGAGTATCAGTTTTTCCAAGGACACTTACCTCGTTATTTGCCGTAAAAATTACAACTGTCTTTTTTTTTATGTAAAGTATAAGTGTCCGTTTTGTTTTCATTTTCTCTAAAACTTTACCCTTGATCATATTATAACTTCATGGCATTACCAACACCCCTTTGTAGAAAACACATTCCTGGGACTTCAAATTTTATATTCACCTTTAATGAGATTGTGCAACATTGATATTACGTTCAGTTCAGTAATCTTTTCTTAGTTTCTAGCCAAATTTGCCTGTTTCTTAATACTTTATTTATTATGTTTTTAGTTGTACGTGTGAGTACAATTCTTTGTATTTCTTTAAGGCATGGACTGTAATGAATCCCTTCACTAAGTCCATCGGAAGCTGTTTCAGTCAACCCGAGAGATCTACAACTGGAATTACTGATGTCGTCATATGCCACATTTCTTTTTTTTTAGATTTCCATTTTAAGGTGCTTGCGTTTTGATATTTTTTTTAGATCTTCAAAGATACATAAAAATTTGCAGTGATTGCCATGTCAACAAGTAAGCGCATTCTGTTGCTGTGGTCTTCGATCACGATATCCTGGCGATTAGCTTTGGTTGTTCTCTCTGTGTTTATTGTAAAGCCCCATAAAATTGTTTCAAGTCATATTGCCGTCGGTTGGTCCGGGTGATATTCATATCAATTTCTTGCATTTTCATTACCGACATAATTGCATATTTCCCAATGCATATATTGGCCCACTTTGCCATGCCGGATTTTATATTCAATTGGGGACGATACCGTGCAAACTGATACAGAAGGGTCAGTTGTTTCGTGATATTTATCACAGAATCTCAATTTCGGGTTAACACAATTATTCAGTATGTGTGCTTGGTAAATTCTAGTTAACTATAATTGGTTTTGTGCAGTAAGAATAAAACCTACGGTTTCAGCTTTTAACCTTGCACTGCGTAAACACTGATAGGTAAGGTTTTTTTCCAGATAGGCTTGTTTGGTATAGGCATAGTATTGACCATGAAGACGCTTATCTTGTCATCGTTTCATCATTTGGTACTCTGCATTTGTATTTGCTTTCTTTCTGAAGTTATTTGCCGCTGCAGTAGGTGTATTATAGTTTATTTGCCTTACTTCAGCTATTTGAAATTCCGTTTGAAATTTTTACTGAATAAAGTTTTCTATTTTTTTCAAATTCTTTGACACATATGATCATCCAATCTTCGGTAGTTTCAAGATATCTTTGAAGATCGTGTGTTTTGTTTTTGTAAGATCGTTTTCATTGAACTAATACTATGCCCTCCTTCAGAATTTGGACACATATAGACGATCAACATCAACTTATGAATGATGCATGCGGTGGCAAGTGAGAAGCTTTTTTTTGTTCTGGCGCCCATTCACTTCATGTCTGTTATGGTTCAACTAAGGATATTGAAACTTTATTGCACCACAGGGACAGCCAAAACGTTCATGGCTGATATTCTGTTTTGTGAATATAACTGTATTTAACACTAGACGCACACACCTCTAGTATTCTTTTCTTACCTTCTCCTTAATTTGGATATGCTATGTTGCATCTCTTTCGCTGACACTTATGTATTATTAGTTTTTAATTTGTTCCAGTTTCTAATAATTGTTTCCAAAATCTAGATCTACTGCGTGGGATATTGCAATTGTCAGTTTCTTGCATATTACGTTTGCACATTTATCGAATCTAAAATCCATACCGGTGCCGTAACTGAAACATTTTACAACATTGAGTATACCTTTAAATTCAGTGTTGTCTTTATCAAAGCGTTTGATATCCTTCGTGTAGAATAGGTGATTAAACGCCTTATTTTTTTTTACTTTGAACCCATAGATATTACTGTTTTGTTCATGTCAAAGGTGGAATAAGGACAGACAAAAACAAAGGAGGTGATAGAAAGTCTCCTTGAAAGATTCCTCTTCGGATATTCAAACAACTCGAAGCGCCTATAACTTTGGTGTCATTTAGGTAAAATATTTGTTTTGTTTTACGGAATATAAAACTCAATGGTTTATTTAATGCCGGCTTGATTTTTTTTGCTGGTATAATTTTTTTTTTCAAAAAGTAATTTTGGTAAAATTTGTCAAAAATGTATAGCAGATAATATTTTGCCAAAAATGTATTGCTCGTATTAATTTATTGCTGATACATTTTTCTTCAAAAATTTAATGCTGATAATATTATTTTACAAAAATTCTTTGCTTATATTAAAACCTATTTTTACACGTTTTGACCACAGTTTCTGAGTTAACTCTTTGCCCATAGCTGAGACCCTAACAGGTGCTACCACCCGGGGTCAGGTGCGCCTGGGACCACTAGCAATTAAGTGGTAGTTCCACGCTCCTCAAAACTTGATCAGAGGCTTCCTGTCGGATGTAGATTATCATCTTACTCAGGACGCGGAGGTAGTTTACCGTCATACCTAGAACGGTAGATAAGATGTGTTTTTCCCACAGTTTCATGATATATTTAAGGTAATTTAGTCTCATGGAGAAGAGTTTATATATTTACAAAGACTTTACGAGCCCTGAGTGTCGTGTTGACCATGTTTGCCGTAGTCGTTGAATATAGAATCCAGTGAAGTACGTAACGTGTTCAATATCAGCGGTTGGCAGTGAAGATTCGGAGAAAGTAGCAGCTGTTAAGTAATTCTTTAGGTCTTCGATATCAGAGGTTGGCAGTGAAGATTCGGAGAAAGTAGCAGCAGTTAAGTAATTATTTAGGTCTTCGATATCAGAGGTTGGCAGTGAAGATATTTGGAGAAAGAACAAAATGGCTGCCTTTATACACGTCGGATTGAATATTTTGAGCTTTCTAATTGGTTCACCCTTCTATTGGTAAATTATAAAATGAGTCAGCTCATATTGGCTAGCTCACTATTACTTACAGGGTACCCAAAAATTCCAACATGTCGTACACTATTATTATTATTATTATTATTATCGTTGTCATTATTATTATTATTATTATTATTATTATTATACACTCATTATTAAAGCTATTTCATACTTATTTTGCCGTGTCTCTTAGAAAGAGATTTCTGCTAGTTACCGTCGCGTCTTCATATTTTAATGATATTATATCGATCTGATTTCATAACATTTCCCAGGACTCTGCTAATTACATCTGTGCAGCTCGTCATAAAAGTTTTTTTTTGTCTTGGCTGTCCACTGTCAAGGTTGACAATGGATGTTAAACAATTATTGGTTGAGTGTTCATACCAACAAGAATGGGATAACAAAGCATTATTTACTTTGTTATATTAATATTTAATATATTTTAAATGTTATACAAGTTTGTTGCTCTATCAAGTATTGAATATATTCAGAATTTACTTTGAAAATATAATTATTTAAAATGTACCGTGACTTTTAAATTAATTAATTACGATATTAATAATCGAAGTGGACATAAAAAGTATTTTCTCATTTAATAGACACTGTCTGCATTAAACTAGTTTATTTTTATATTAAGAGTATGAAATATATATAATTTAATTAGATATTTAAAAAAGTAAATATACTGTTATATAGGAATAAGGTGTGGGCATCGACACTTGAGTTTGAACATAGATCGCCAGTGAGGTAACACAGGCGATTCCAGTATTAAATCAAGTAGACCAAGTGACCATAGAGGAAACGCATACATGTAGGGAGTCACGTGTCGTTAAGATTGATCTCCTGTTCTCGACTATCGTCTATACTATTCGGAGCACCATTCATAGTGTATACTATTTCTCTATTCGGATCACTATACGGATTACTATCCCTGCGGGTATTATCGAGCAAGTACTATTAGTGCGAGTGATATTCAAAGGCGTCTGACACCAGCATTGTTCAACGACGTACTATAGTTGTAACTGCTATTAAAAAGTATCTTCTACAACAAGCATTACGAAAGTGACGAGTATTATTTGTCATTACATAGTGCCAACGAGTGTTCGTTGATATTGTTGCAGACCCGGCAACGTGCAGTGCTGGTTTATTACGAAGTGGCCTTGTGCCAGACACCACACTAAACTACCGAGTCCACAAACAATGTATATAAAAAAAAATGCGTGAATGAACAGTGAGAGGAAAGGGGTCAATCAACGAGTGCACAAATTATAAACATCAAAGAGATAGCCGGAATAAAATGACAAAGGCGTCTGAATGTAAAACATGTGTAATTTTTATTAGATGGAAACAAGTAGATTATCTCGTGGTACGAGATCAGGGAAAAGTTCCACGCCAAAATAGGATAGCAAGGTGAACAAGGCGGGAAAGGTTTTTTTTTTTGTTCTGGAAAAAGGAACTCGTTAACACGAGGTGTAGGTGCGCACAGATAGAAAGGAGTACTCACTGTGGATTTTTGGCGTTGTAAGTGTGTGTGATTTTTGTGTTTTTTTATCTTTTTTTATGTTCAGGTTCAAAGTAGAGAGAAAGTTCAGTCGTCTCAGAGTTTGGTCAGGCCTTGAATTAACTGTTGAAAATGTTAACGGATTGCTCTGGACGTCTAGCCAAAAGGACGAAGATTATTTGCGGTTAGTTGCATCGTCTATGTGAAGTTACTTATGGCGAGTCCAGAAGGGACGAAGAATATCTGTTCGTCAGTAAGATATCCCCTGTCTGTATTTAAGGTTGACTGACGAGGGATAAAATAAGTCACTTGTTGAATACGAAATTTTGCTCACGACTGTGTCGTGTGTCTCTAACGTCTTCTGGTCGAAAACGGAGAAGGTCTGACCTGCGGGCAGCTTCAAGACGAGAAGAAATCTTGGTACAGTGTGAGGTCGACATTGTTGAAATAAGATATTCCGGCCCGCATATGGGTTAAGGGCACGGAATAAATGAGTTGCCCTTCTAGTTAGGTCGAAAGTCGGGAGGCAACTGGCTTGCAAACGCTGTTCGTTTGAGACGCCGAGAAACGCGCGGGAAAAAATTCAAAATCTGTTAGGCTGACTTCATCAGCAGGAGCTATATCGAGCTTCCTCCTCCAGATTACTGCTACGTCTAGCTGTGAGAGAGAGGAAGGGAGGAAAACTCGCGCGCGCGTAAAATGTAGATGGAATTAATGTGTTAATTCCATAATATCACAAAATATACACTGAATGCTATACTAATTTATGACTCAGGTGCATTCAAGTAGCATCTTAATTTTATCTAGCATCTTATTTTATCTTAATTATTAAAAATTAATATACAAAACATTCATGCAAGAAAAGTAATAAGATATAAATTTGGAACTTTCGTTAATGACATACAGTAATGACGTCCCATACCAAAATAACTTATACTTGCTAAATTAATATTAGAGGTTTAGTCGGTTACCAAAGTAACTGTTTCTTATATTACTTTGAATTAGTACTGAATTGAAAGAATCAAGATAAAATATATGTTGTAGTGATGAAACGAAAGGGAAAAGTAGTAAAATGAATAGGGAGAGGGTATTATGGAGGGACTAAAATGATAAAAGGAGAAATAACCATGACATTTGGCACATAAACAAATACACGCCTCCGTTCACACTCAAATGCACACACACGCACACGCACGCTCGCACACAGACGGTCAGACAGACACACACATGCACAAATTCAGACACACAGACACAGACATGCACGAATTCAGACAGACAGACACACAGACAAAAAGGAAAAGGTTAACATCACACAAATAGCTAGCGCGCAAAGTAATTACAGGAAATTTATAAAGAAAATGGAAAATGAAAAAAGCAACAAGGAATTGCTGAAACCGACTGACGAGTGGATTGGACGATTACAAATTAATATTTGTCCACTAAAATGTTGAACCGAAGTGATGTATATAACATTATATATATATATATATATATATATATATATATATATATATATATATATATATATATATATAAAAAGAGCGAGAGAGAGAGAGAGAGTTTGTCTGAGGATCGCTTAAGCGAAAACCGACGATCACCAACTCATATCGATACAACTATATATCTTAGCTCTATTATTGATATTGAGCGCTTTCCAGTAAGCACCACATATATAAAATATATATAGAATTTATATATATATGCATATTATATATATATATATATATATATATATATATATATATATATATATATATAGCTGTATGTGTATGCGAGCATGCGCACGTGCATGTGTGTATATTTGTTCAATGCGATAAAGCTACTACGTTAGAAGACGTTACTATGTGTGGAAAAATCTGACAAAATAATTATTTCAGTTGAGGTCATTTCCAGAACATGATTTAAGGAGACAGAAGATCCCAATTGTCATTGCATTTACCTTTTTGATTTAATTTCAAACTAATAAATATGTTTTTATAATATATTAATGCACATTGAAGCCCTTCCCGGATATAATTTAATATTAAAGTTATTTCGCTGGTAATAATATAATGAATGATTAACTCTTTGATATAAGAGATTAAATATTAATTAATTTTTACCATTGCTTTAAATTAAAAGATTAAGAAATTATTGATTCTTTATTACCGAGCGACACTGTTTATTGAAGATTGAAAGTTGAAAGTTGTGTCGACCAATTTAGTATTAAAATTAAGATAAAATACGTAGTAATTGCTATTCAAGTCATTTGCCGATATTATATTTAATAAGACATGAAAGTCATATTAATAATAACTGCGTAAAATAATGAGAAATCTGGTGACGATAAAATTCCTCATTATAAGAATATACAATTTTTAAACACTCCGGAATTTTTTCTAATATGGATAACTCCCTATGCCAAGAATAATTCTACTCATGATGATAATATTTTCCCATTATTAAAATACAATCATACGACAGGTATACTTCAGCCTTGTTAATCTTTTTAACAAAAATATAAAGTGTAATGGCCATAATTAATACCTAACTTACCCATTCTGATTACATTGGAAGAATATTAACATTTATTGGAGGAATAATAATAATAATAATAATACGACGGAGATGTGGTTCTAAAGAAAGATGCTAAGGATATAGACCAAACGTGTGCAACAACGAAGTCTTGATGAGGATGCAAACAAGAAGGAGGCTTATATTTAATATCAGGAAGAGGAAGCTGAAGTTTCTGTGACACATAATGAAGAAGGAAGGGCCTGGAGAACCTGATACTCACCGGTCGAATAGAGTGAAAGAGAGAGACAAGGGCAAACAACACATGGCATACCTAGCGGGCTTAAGCAAGTGGTTGACATAACGTTGTTTTGGGGTAGGGGGTAGCAGAGGGAAGGAACTTGTTAAGACTTGCATGGGATAGAGGGAGGTGGAGAGACATGATTGCCTACGTCCTGAATGACATGGCACATAAAATGAAATAATAATAATAATAATAATAATAATAATAATACTTGAATATGATAGAGAGAAACGAAGAGGGATAGAGTCTGTGGAAAGGAAAACTAGCCCAGACCGTGTAACACAGAAAATGGATCGCAGTTTAAGGAGAGTCAGTAGTATGATGAATGAAAAGGAAAAGAAAAATGAAGGGTTAACAGGAAAAGCAGAAATACGTGAAGAAAAAGTGAATGCAGATATTAAAAGGAATGAATAGAAAGGGAGAACGATATGAGGAATAAAAAGAATTAACAGAGACAAAGTAATTGAAAAGAAGTGAATAATATTCAACACAAAAATAATAGCGATAGTGACTAGAGTATGAAAGACTTCAATAAATGCATCAGGACGTGAAACGGTCGACCCTACGTCGGGTTCCTAGAAAGAGAGCAGTAAACAATAGCAACTATTGAATTCGGAACAGCAGGTATGGGACTATTGTGCCGACAAGTTGGACGATTCACAAACAGCATGAAAAATCAATGATGAGCACGAGACTGGCGCATCGGATGTGACCTGGCATCTAAAAGTCTAAGACGATTCAAAATCGTGCAGCACTGCGCGACCGAACAATCTTCAAAATATGACAAATATTCACAATGATTTACTCGACTGTCTCTTCTAGTATGTGTTATAATAGAATATGCGCTTCTTTCTAGCTGGCTTTATACTTTAGATACTGAAGTAAATTCTACTTTTCCTAAATTTTAAACCTGTTCAAGAATTTATATTATCTTTTGAGAATTCCTAATCCTGTCATAGAATTTATGTCCACGACTAGAAGGCAAGCAAATAATCATCACATAAAACTTTTCTGCTGATTTAGTTGTATGACTAAGTTTCTGCTACGATACTGTGATATTTCACTTGTTAGTTTTTAAAGTCTTTTGGTTGTTAGGTTTCAGCTTTTCCATCGCAATTTTTCATTTGTTTTCTGATTAAATAAAGGAGGTTTCATTCAGACGATTATATATATGGGTGTTTCATTAAGACGGATTAAAGTCCACTGTAAATAAGTCAGAGGTATTGCTGAAAATGTATATATTTCTCTATTGGCTCATCTTATTTAAGCCATGGCAACTATGTATGAAAAAGAATATCGCCCAAATGCCCGCCAAATCTGAAAATAAAAGAAAATCATTAGACGCTTAAAATTAATTCAAATTGAAAATCAGTCCAAGTTATTTAACAGCATGTTACCATTGGCTGAAGTGTGTTATATCATATATATATATATATATATATATATATATATATATATATATATATATGTATGTGTGTATATATATATATATATATATATATATATATATATATATATTAGATTGTCTTTTCATCAGTCGTCGTCACTACTTTTCAGAAAATTATAAATGAGCGGCCGTTGTACACCCCTGTCTTCATTACGCGATTGGTGTGCTGGGAAACCGTGATGAAATATCGAACTGTGTCCTTTATTTAATTATATGGCCATATGTGGTTTCAAATAGACATTTACCGTTTCTCTCAAAGGTCGTATGAATGTATTATCCAAATATAATTACATTTTTTTTTTAATATCTAATTGCTTGACATGCTTAGGAGGACTGTTTTGCAGTTAACTTTCAGACTTATGCTTTCATTTTGTATGATTCTTTTTTATTTATTTTTGACTGCATATTGTATTAATACTGACACTTCTGTCCATGACGTCGTAATTTTAATACCTATATATTTTGTGAGGCCTCCAAACATGATTACAGATACAAAAATCATCTATAGTATCTAGACTTTATGAATTTACCCACAGTACGAGACTCGCATCGAGATCTCATTAATTTACACTTGAGCAGATCATATGTAGCCGTAAGTTCTATGCTAACAGTTTCTTCTTTCGCACTTCTCACTTGTGGAAATGCCTTTCGGCTCCATGCTGCCCAGCCAAATTTAATCTGTCAAAATCTAGATGCAATGTCAATAGCTACCTACTGTATTCATGATTACTCACTTTTTTCTGCTCATCATTAATATTTCTTACATTATTCGGACTGTTATCCTCACCTTTATTGCTATAATCACAACGTTTCGGCGGTTGTACACTCCAGCCTTCTCCAGTTGAATGGAATTTCAAACTGAGTCGTTTATTTAGTCCACAGGAGTAGATTGTTCTAGTTCCACGGGCCGTGCCTCTTCCAAATACTCAGCTATTTCTCTTTAACTCAACTCTCTAATTATATTTCACCACTGCTGTAGCTTGGTATTGAACTCACAACTCTTTGTGTCTAGTCACTGGATCGAACCAGACCCTTTATCCACGGGGCCATGTATTCTTGAGGACATAAATAAAGGGTTTACTTCGAAATTTGAATCACCTGAAGAATGTCTGAGATTACAACGGCCGAAATATGAGAATATGGCAATGAAGATGAGAATAACAGTCCGACTAATGGAAATAATGTTAATAATCATAATATCTATTCTCACAAATATAGACTGATCAATGTTTCTGTTCCTAATTCCTCCACACCTTGTAACTACTTGTAATTTAGTGGCATTACAGCAATTCTTGGGGTGATTCTGATTAAAAAAATATTATGAAATCGCATTCTGCTGGATTCAAAAGAGATGAAACCTGTTTTAATTTAATTCATATCGATTCCAGCTTAGGCACCTGGAGGTTGTGTAATGATTAGCAAGTTTGTCTCCCTACGCTAACGCATAAACGACTGAGTTCTGTTTTCTATCAACATCAGGTGCCCCGTACTTTCGTCTTTGTGCCACATCTAAGCTACGCTTAGAAAAACATCATATCGATTCTAATTCGTGTTCCAGATTCTGAGAGGAAATTGCTTCTTCTTTTTTTTTTTTTTCAAAAGTTTCATCTGAAGAGTTACACAGTCTAAAAAATCTGTGATGGTCACTTCATTGGATCTATTACACTTATAGGTACAACACTAAATCATTTCTACTTTGAGTTTAATTTATATATATGAAAGAAGATAACTCTTTTTATTTATTGCAATTACGATCTATATGAATTTGAACAGTGTGATTATTATATAGCCAATTAATGACTTCAGATGATGCAAGATCGAATAAATAACTTCCCAGTAGAAAGATGTTGGTGGTTTTATATATATGTGTATTTAAGTAAAACTTTTTCAAATCTCACTACTTGATAATATGTCAGGATACGATTATTATGCTTCTCAGGTATTGGACATATTCTTCATTTGTTATAAAATTTGAGTTCTTTCGTCCACATCAGAATTCCAGGTGCGCTATTGGGTTGTATTTTTTGGCTTTCAACATCAAGTTTCAAAAGTCGAAACATTTATCTAATCTTGAATATACGAAAACTACTTCGAAAACGCTTGCGTATATAAATATGAGAAATTATAATTTTGATCAATTGAAATCAGTGTTAGAAGTATTAAATGCATCTTCTCAAGAATTAATTCAAAAACTTTATTATTGCTCTTTTTTTTAAATGCCAACGCTAAAGTCTTCATGTATTTTCAAAGATACTTTTTCTTTATTATCAGTGAATTGCAACGACTTCTGTGAAAATATATTTTATTTGGTTTTCTGTTGCCTTCCTTTGAATACAGAGTGTTCCTTGTCTTAGACCGGGGACTCAAAACTACGCTGATAATGGATCAAAAGTTGCCGGACAAAAGTACGTTTCATCCCTTTACTAAGGGCATTTATGTGAAGGTGAAAAGGGGTTTGTCAATTCATCTTTGCGCGCCAATATGTATTAAACTCCGAACATGCATTCGATATGGTAAAGTTGTTACTGAATGAACCCACACGATATAGAAACAATTTCGCCTTTGATAGCTGCAAACGACTGAACATTTTCGTGTCTTTCAAAATATTAAAGTATTAGGTTTATTACTTGTTATGTAGATTATTTTCTTTATAATTATTTTGGGTTACCGATATTCGCAGAGTTTAAAGTAACAACAAAACTTGATAGTTAAAAAATGATCTACTTGAAATAAGTCTTTAACCTAACGCAGTGTCGGACAATGGTAGGCTAACTAGTTAGATTTAAATTGGGTGCCCCACTACATACACGTTTTACGATAATGTTTTAAGACTGGTTTCCAGCGAATTAATCGAGTTGGGTTCTAGAGAAGAACACCCCTATTCACACGTTGCGAATTGTCGTTAAGGTATAATAATAATAATAATAATAATAATACGTGTTGGCACCCACTGAATATAAAACCCGACATGACAGAGTGGGCCAATATCTGCACTGGAAAATCTGCAATTTCTACGGGAAGAAAACTGAAAGAAACTGGTATGAACACCACCCTGACCCGGTTACGGAGATAGGACCTGTTACAATTCTATGGGACTACACAATACACACTGACAGAACAATCAAGGCCAACCGCCCAGATATTGTTATTAAAGACCACAAACAAAAAACGGTGCCTCCTTATTGATATCGCAGTCCCTGCCGACTGCAATGTATCTTTGAAGATATTCAAAAAAAAGTTGTCAAAGCACAAGGACCTTGAAATAGAAATCGCGAAAATGTGGCATATGGGAACATCAACAATCCTGTTGTAGTTGGAGCCCTAGGACTGGTTGGAAAAAGATTCCAGTAGACTAATTGAACGGATTCCTGGAAGTCCATGCCTCAAGGAGATATAGAAAATTGTTCTGACAAGTACAGCCCACACCTTACGAAGGGCTTTATCTATGTAATCATTTTTTTTTTTTGTCAGTGGAAAGTGTCATGACGCCATTTCTAACCTTAGGTCCCTGGGCGGGACCCGGAAAGAAATGTGTAAACGCCAGAAATCAAAGAAAATAAAAACAATAATAATAATAATAATAATAATAACTTTACTAACAGACAGAACGTGAAAATATTAAAAAAACAGCCACAGTTTAAATAGATAGCACATGCAAATTGAAGAGAAAATAATGACGTAATAAAATGGTTGACGTTCCAGACAATTTTAAAACATCAAAACAAACAAATATCAATACTGTAAAGAGCGATAACAGTTACTGAACACGAGAAACATATTTTACTGAACCAATTTGTTATAATAGAAATATTTATAAGGGTGTTTCATTAAGACGGTTCGAAGTCAACAGTAAATAATCAGTGTTAATGATGAAAATGTATTTATTTCTCTATTGGGCCATGTTTTTTAAGTTATGGCAATTATGTATGAAAAATAAAATCGCTCAAATATCCGTCAAGTCTGAAAGAAAAAAAAAAGAAAGCATTAGACACTTAAAGGTAATTCACATTTAAAATCGGTCTAAGTTATTGTGGCACACTTTAGATACAAACCAACGGTAGCACTGTCTGCTCGTTCAATGAATGTCGAATGTTTCCAAGTAAGGAAACATTCAATATTTCCATCCCCATTATCATTAATATATGACATCGTAACAGTTTCAATTTATTCTTGGTTTTCTATTTTTTTAAATGTATTTTTGCTAATCGCATTGGGGCGTTTCTGAGTATTTCAATAAAATGAGTGTACAGTCGTCACGATTTAAATAATTATACTAGTCGTCATTGTCGTCGTCGTAGTAGTAGTAGTAGTACAGTTGTGTCTTTAAAATGACAGGATTTCTTATGAATATGTATTTTACCTAAGTTCAGTTTAAAACGAACAAAAATATGTAAATACTTGTAAGAGAAAGTGTATATCATTTACCCTGTTTAAAGTGTCTGAATACTGATTCCGGCGTATTTTTCCTTTCGCGTTTTGCTAATTACTAATAAGCAAACCTTAAATTTCAGAACAATGACTTAATCCCAAAGATACCTTTATTTTATCCTTAACCTCCCCAATATTTACTACCTTGTAAATATTTAAACTTAGTTCACAGGATTAAAGTCGTGTTCTCCTGTGAATTAACATCGAAGTGGTTTTAAAAATAGATTTCGTATTACCATGACGTCAACAGTAGCAATTCTGATATAGAAACAAGTTGGCAAAACTAAAAATCATTAGTTGCATTCATTGTATAATCTCAAATTGATTCGCTTCGTGTAGCTAAAAAAGCCGGGATACTTAAGGGTACATACCATCTAACCAATGAAATATATTTGATTTCAAACATGAAAGTAAATAGTACAAAGGTGTCTGTAAGAATCGATAGTCGATATATAGTTATCTAAAAGTTAAAAAAATAAGTAAATTCTTGTGTGTATCATTGATCATACGTATATTTGAGGAATACATGCATTTATGATTGTAACGATATATTGGTGTTTAAGAATATTTGTAAGGAAGCAAAAATGTCTGTATATGCATGGATCAAAAAAATATTAATTATTTATGTGTGTATATTTACTTCAAAGGCTTTTATAATCGCACAGAAAATTGTGTTTAACTAAATCTTTATATATTTGTAGAGTAAG
>CAHIKZ030000732.1:552500-572500 GCA_903632075.3 Acanthosepion pharaonis | reverse complement strand
GCACACTGCTTGACCCAGAGATTGAACTCTTTGTGTCAACAAATTCACGAACCAAGACTTTAATCCACAAGATCATTCAATTTAATTTACATAAGGTATTTGGTGGACAGATCTTACCATGATTTCAAATACATTCTCAGCCAGTTCTTAGTGGATCTAACAAAATTAGACGAAACATTGTCCTGGTGGATGAATTTCTATCGGGCGATTTTCTGAACAATGAAATGCAGATTATTCTGTATTTTAGGTGCGTCTATTGTTATTTCACATATAATTAAATATGAACCTTTTTTCGTTGAGAAAAGAAGTCATGAGAAATTATTTGCTCAAAATGTATTCAATTGCCCGCCATCGCTGACCAAATCAAACATAAGTTCATTACTAGAGATCCCTGTTGAAAACTTGTATGTATCATTAGAAAACTGAAGAATATGATACATATTCTTGATATCTTAACGACTGTTGAATGGCACAAATCTTTGAGTGCAATGCTCATGTTGTGGATTCCGAGATGAAATCCGGTCTCCAATGAATGACAAACGCAGGAATGAAATATAAAAATAAATGTATTTACACAATAATACAATTGATAATACGGTTAGTAGATCCAAAACGCGGTTAGTAGCAATATATATATATATATATATATATATATATATATATATATATATATATATATATATATATATATATATATATATATATAGTCTGGTAAACCCAGTCTCGAAGTAGCACTTCCTTAGAGTCTACGTGCTCACAACTGTGACTTCTAAAAGCGGTTACCTCACACTATTACTCTACCTCCAACTCAATCTTAATCTCCTCTCTACTCTGACTGACTCTGGGTATTTAACAGCAGCAGTCCAAGTACACACTGGTCGAGTCCACGTATGAAAAAGGGGTGGGCCCCACAACAGCTTATTCCTGCAATCTTTACATTACACTCTATATCGGCAGAAGATTGGGCGTGTCCATTTTAAACAATTTGAGTATTTGTCTATGACGTTTAATCCTCTAGATTGATACAGGTTTTCCTTTGATTCCATTACCACATATCAGGATAGATAACCGATGTGCATATCCTACATTGTTTCGTCCATTCTACTTCAAAGAGAAAAAAAGAGAGAGGAAACTAGAAAGTTAGTTTACAAACTTGCCCAGCAAATCTATGATTCGCCTTAATATATCTCTTTTTTACTTCCGCTGATATGTTATATCGATTTACCAAATGTTATCAAAAAAGCTTCTGAAATTTAAGTCAAAGCATCATATATTGAAAAATACATTTTTAAAAAATATTTCATTTTTTCTGTGTTGGTAAAAATCCACAAGCCTAGTACAAGTATTGAGGATAGAATTTCCTAGCCGACATTATTAACCAACATGAAGCATTACCTTACCATTAGCCATAATATGACGGTCAGTTATGTACCATTCGTGATACACGCATAGGCGATCATGTACCTTTCGATACATGTCTGACAAGACAGATGTTTTCCCGCAGGAGGTTTCCATTTCTTTCTGCAGTAGAGTAGTGACTATAGCCGGTTTGTCTTCCTATTTACCCATAGCTGAGGAGAGAAGAGGATTCACAACTTTCCAAAGGGTATTAGTTGGATTCCTCAATCCGAGCCGATATCCATTACTCCAGCGTGCCTCCACATGATATGACACATGAATATATTATAACATCGCTAGGTAATTTTATCTATGATAATCTATATTCTAAGTGTTGAATTGTATCTGTCCATTATGTCATTTACACATATGTGTTTTTTAGATTTGCATGGTACACTTTTTACTCACGTCTTACTAATTTACCCAATAACCTACAAAGCATTTGACAAAATTAAAAATTGCACTATTATAAGTAATCAGAATTTATTTCTTTATGCCTAATTCAAAGGGCCGGGTATATTCCTTAATTTTGCTTATACAAAATTTATTTTACCTCCAATTTTTGCTACTCTGTAGTATAAGGACTTGCGACGCATAGAACTAGAACTCGCTGGGATAAAACTAGAAGATGACAGAGGCAGCAACGTTCTATTGAGAAACACACTTACGTATCATTCATATCTGATCTTTCCCACCATTACTGAAGATCAGATTCACCACTTAATGGCAAGTTTTGTTCGGTGACAGCGACATCGTTCCGAAAAGAAATGCATATTACCAAACTGCTTTAGCTTTTAGCAAGTATTTCCGAAGGGTAAAGAAATTTGACCTGTGCTACTCTTGCTCCGGAACTCAGTATATTTAAATACCATTTAGTTCTTCTTGGATATGCTATCACAAACACTTGACAATGGAAAAAATAACATGAAATTTTCATTATTTGATAAAATGATTTTCACATAGAGTATCCTATTTTTTAAATCGAGTTCAGTCCATGCAAGGCAGTAAAGCCACTGATAAACAAGGGTTTACTGGATGTAGAAGAGTTATAAACAGGACAATTGCTAAGTAGCGAGCACAAAACAAAAATAAGCAAGAGGAGTATCGATAGAGATTAATATTACATTTTTCGCAGATTAAAGTTGACTTTAATCTGAAAGGCTTTCTCACAAGTGAGAAGTGCGAGAAAAGAAAATCTTAGGCTTGAATTTACGGCTAGATCAAGTCAGTTCTATTGTAAACTGATGTGATCTTGTAGCCAGTCTAGTACTGCGCTAAAAGACAAAGAGTCTAGGCACCATAGCAAAGAGCACCTCTGAATAATTACCATGAAATGTGCAGGGAGGCAACTTTACGGTGGTTGGTAAAGTGACTGAAACCGAGACGCTAGATCAGGATTAATAATATTGCTGATCCGTCTTTGGATTTTATCTAGGAGCTCTGGATATATAGCAGGATCACAGGATCATTTGTGGCAGTAATATCCTAAGCATGGACGTATCATAGACTTATAGATATGTAGCTTCGATTCTGGAGAGAAATCTTGTTTGACCGGATGAAGTTAACCAACATTTGTAACAGCTAATCTAGCCAGGGATGCAATATAGTATTTCTACTTCATGTCAGCCGAGAATGGTAACCCAAAAAGGCGGAACGAGTCATTCTCCCTGAGGCCAGCATCAGCCATACTGAAGCAAGGCGCCGACTGTTCACTCAAATAGAGAGCAGATTAGTTTGGGATGCATTAAAATTAGCAAACCCAATTAACAGTCTGAAGGCCATCTTGGATTTCAGCTGCTATTTCGAGCTTATGACACTGATTATAGATTTACTATCGAGACAGGAGTAAATGGTTGTTTTATCAGTGAGTTCTAATTCCAGTCCGGTTTGTTATATTCACTTAGGTTCAAATAAATATGATTGGGAAAGATATGAATATACTACTTCTTCTAATCGATGGGTTAATTCTGAGCCTTTATCTATTACAACTCACGCACATCCAAGCTTACAGCACATGGTATTCCTTGGCGGTTTTAACAGTCAATGCGACATGTTACATGAAAATATCATTAGAAACAAAGAAATTATGCTGAAACCCAGTGTAATTGAAATGCTCCTATATGTCCGTGGATGCTTGTCCAACTTTGAATAGAAGTGTTAAAGCAACAGAGATCTGGTTCCAAATTGAGAATAACATATACAGAGCATATAAGCAACTGGAATGTAAGGAAACTGGAAGAAAATATAAATTAACCTCAAAGTCAGAAAAAGATATTAAATTTCTAAATCACAGGTTTAAGACATCTAGTTTTTCTTCGTGCTCCTAAATAATGTTTCCTTGATCTGATACTTTTCGAACTCAATAATCTACGCGTCTTAGTGGATTTATTGCCTTATCTTGGGGTAAGATGATAAAAGATCCTCTGAATGTAACTATCGTATTTTGGGTGTAGAACTTTGAAATATACGTCTGGTCATTATTAATTTACGTACAAAACTGTGATGATTTCGATCCTTATTACACACCCATACAAACATATAGTCTTATATATATATATATATATATATATATATATATATATATATATATATATATATATATATATATATATATATATATATATATATATATATATATATAAAAAATATTTTTTGTAGGTACAAATTTAATGATCAAATAAAAAAGTATAAAACTTAATATTACTAGACATATTAAAAACGGGCGAAGAATCGTTTCTCTCGTCTTCAACGGAGATTTAATTTAAAATTAACACAGAAAAATGTACAATAAAAGGAAGTTAACATTTCTGCGTTAATTTTAAATTAAATCTCCAGTTGAATCCTGAAGAGCGGGAGCGAAACCGGTTGCTTGGCCTGTTTTAACCTGTCTCGTAATATTAAGTTTTATACTTTTATTATATATATATATATATATATATATATATATATATATATATATATATATATATATATATATATATATATATATTCGAACCAACATTTCCTATTAGGAATTGTCAATAGATTTAAGGTGCTTAAGCTTTCGGACACGTAATACATCCGGTAAAACAAAGCACGAAATACTACTTTTGAACTCACATTCTTTTGTCGATTCTCGAAGCATCTATGTTTACTCGGCTTTTGTAAACAAAGATATTTTTATTTTATGAAATAGTTTAAATCCGACATATTTTACTTTGTCTTGCTTAACCGTTGTTTTGGATGGATACTCATATTCGGGTAAATGCTGTTTAATTTATTAAACAATATGTTTATTTTAATTACATTTACCGGCCTAAATATTCGATAAATCATGTCAGAAAACATGAGCCCTCGGGCCGGATTCGAACTTGGAACCCCTATGACGAATCTTCATTAGATCGAAGTTGAGTCCGCGATCTTGTTCTTACATTTATCATTTCTTGGCACGTCTTCTGCGATCACGATTTTGGAAACGTCATAAAATATTATAAAAACAAAAGCATGCACGTCTAGATACGTTTGAAATAAATGTACAAATTTCAAATTTCGGCGTTCCAATATTTTCAACGTTTCGTCTTGATACATAATTGTATACGACGCTCGTCCTTCTATACATATATAATTGAATAGAAAAAACATTAATTTAGTCAGATGACTCGCTTTTCAATGACGAAACACATTACACAAAGGTTCTTCCACATGTTTATTCATTTACCTTACTCTTATCGCTCCATATCTATGAATTTATATCTAGCGAGTAACATCACAAAGAATGTATGCACCCATAAATACACAACCGATTTTTCTTTTAAAATAGGGAAGCCTTCACTTCAAAAATATTAGTAATGCCGACGACAGCAAACTTTGCAAGAAATGTACAGGGTGTTTCAAAAAATTTGATATCCTTTGAGATGTAAATATCACAGAAAGTACATGATTAAGGCAAATGAAATTAAAAAAGTATTAATGTTGAAGATCATAAGATTTATTCTTCCAAATCTGAATGAGAAATTCAAAAGCATGTGGATTATGTGAACACACAAAACGCCTTTTCTCTTCTAGTAAATAGCATTTTTACACCTGTAAAGAAAAAGATTAAAGATTAAAGAAAATAAAAATACAAATGAGAAAAACACAAAAACATAAAGACATAAAAACATAAAACAAACATTAAACATAAAGATGCTATTAAAATATGAAGTCATTTGAAGGAGATCTCACAAAGTTATTAGATTGCGAAATGATATCAAATTTTTTGAAACACCCTGTACATCGTTGAAAAATCGACTTCAGCTTCCTCAAACCCAAGAAGATTCAGTTTTTCTGAAATTTTATCTTCCTTTTGTAGTTTAATCCAATTCTATGCAATGAAGAGAATTAAATTTAGAATATTAATCAATTATATTGGCTAGAAAGCTAATGCAATTTTTTAAAGAATTAAATAAACTCACCACTTCAGCAAATGTTAACTAAGACGAAATATTGATTTGAAACATTTCTGAATTAAATATTTTTCATTTGAATTCATACATAAAAGAAAATGAGAACGTTTACCCATTATGAGAAAAATAATTTTGATCTTCCGATAAGTATATACTGCCTAACCAGTTGTATTTTGGCCTTGTCATTATTTACTCCACACACCAACTATTGTTTCTCTTGTGGCTTTTTCTCTCCATTAACGCTGCCTAGTATTGACTTCTGCATATTTTTGTCACATGCTTTAATCTGTATTCCTGTACTAAGCGATTAAAATTATGCAATGAATTTCCAAAGTAAAAAAGTGGATAATCTTTTTGGATATCATTTTAACATCACCGGATACTACTATCCGGAAGCCGAGATCAGCTGATCCTACATTGATCAAATCGATCAAGACTTCATCGCGAATATTTGATAGAACAAAGGCGTTTGTTCTCGGAAGCTTAAACAATCAATAAAACAGTCAAATTAGGGAAATATTTCTACCGATTCGTACAAATCTCAAAATAAACTTAATGCCAGACAGTAAAACAAGTCATGATACATTTCTATAAAATATTCAATTTATTCTATCAACTTAATTAAAACGCTTTTAATAATGACAAAACATCCAAGATTAAGAGAACAGTTATTGCTATAATATTATCCCTACGAAAATAAACTATTTCCGGTCAATTTCTGAGCCTTCCTTTTAATAGATTTTGCGGTGGATAAAGTGTGCAAAATTACGCAAAAATGAAAATAACACTGACATCGCATTTTAACAGCTATATTTACCAAAACTACACCGAAATATCTTGAAATACTAAAGAGTTAATTTATTTAATAAAATCACCATTGACTTCAATCAGGGCCTCCAGACGACATCGGAATCTCCTATATCTCTTTTGGATGGTCTCCTTACTTTTCTTGGTGAATGTGACCATAATTCTTGCCTTCATGTCATCTTTGGTGTTACTAGGAGTTTTTTTTTGGTTTTTCGCTCAATTGTGCCCCACATATAGTGATCAATGGGGTTGCAGTCTGGGAAGTTAGGTGGTCAGGTGTAAGGGGAGACGTGAATACATTATTGGATACTCCTGCTTGTGTGGCATGGTGTAGTGTCCTGTTGCCTGATATACGGTCTTCCATCAACCATCACCTTGCCCCAAGGAACTTCTACTGCCTCAAGACACTTGATGTAGGCCTCCTTGTTATCAGAGTGTGTTTTCTGAGCAACAGTACCTTCGTGATCTCCATTACACTCATCCAGCTGTTTCCGAATCCTCTGCACTGTTCTCAGATTGACACACAAACACTCTAAAATGTTCGTATTGGAGCTTCCGGTGTGAATTCCACGAAATACAAATTTCTGGCGAAGTGAATAGCGTCATGGTGCTCTTTTTCTCACAGAATTTGTAAAAACTGACCCCACTTCACTGCGCAGTCGACGAAATCGAAAAACAACACGCATAGGCGAAATTAAAATATAAACTGGCGACAATCTATCCATCGCACTCTGTATATATGACAATTCACTCTTTGAGGGAGCTATGTCTGACTTAAATTACCACTTTTCAGTATCGTCTAAAGATAATTTTTCTGTGGTTTTGACTGTCGTATCGACGCTAGCAGTTCTTTCTTTCAATAGAGTTCACATCAAGCAAGACAGCAAAGCCACTATGACAGACAAGGTTACTGGTGTGGATGAATTAGAAAACAGATGCATTACTATTTAACGAGAACAAAAGAAATAATCAGAAGAATAGAAAGAGATTGACAGTGAATTTCATTTTTTCAAGATCAAAGTAGACTGGACAGCATGGAGCCAGAAGTGGTCTCACAAAAGCGAGAAGTACGAGAAAAAATAACGTCTGTATAGTGTTCTTCGTGGACAGGTATACGAGCGAATTTCGTTCTTCCTCGATATGCAGTTTATGGTACCAAGGATCCTGTCCCAACAAAGAGACGATAAAGAGCATCAACGGCTGGATGAATCGGCTGCCTTCGGTCTAGAAACACAATCTGATACAGCCGTGCAGATTCACGCAGACTTATATAAAAAAAAGCATATATACCTGCTGACGATATGAATATGCTGCCACTGTTAAACGGAACCCTTCTGAGTTAACTGACTACCACACGCGTTAACCGTTGAAGACAGAATAGCCACAAATATACACGAATGACAAATGTAACGTAGTCTACATAGTAGCACAGCGCTATCTACTGCAAACTTTCTTCAAACATACTAAGACAAAAGCAAATGATTTGCAGACATATGTTTATATGAACGTTTCTCCTTGTTTTGAGGGGATAAACCCTGGCCAAACGTTTGTAAAAGTATTTTTGATACACCCTCTATATATTATGCGTGACCTCCAACTCATTAGTAAATTTCTGTAAAATGCAGAATGCAACTCTTTCTCAGATCAATGATTAAGAATGGATTCTAACGAATAAAATATGTGGATCTTGTTCTTTGTCAAATTTCTTCGATTGACGCTACGAGAATCACAAAGAACTTTACGTAATATAAGAAATTACATCAGTTGATGACGTTCAACAGCAGCAATAACTAAAATGGATAGCATAAGATTATTATAACGACATGATCAAGGTGTTGATCTTTCTCTCTACGATTATCGAAAGTTTAGGAAGGAAACGGCCACGATTACTAAAAAAAAATATAACACTTACTGAACTTTAGAAACTTAATCTGCTGAAATATGTTTAAAAATAATTAATTTCCACCTACAGCAATAGCGGATTTCGATCAATATATCCTGAATGTTTAATTATAAGGAAAAATAAGGACTATTATGACCATTAAGAATAATATCTTTTAGGCCTTAAATAATAATATAAATAATAATAATATATAATAATATATAATAATATAAATAATATATAATAATATAAATTGTATTTTTAATACAATAAATATCAACAATAATATCAAATTGCAGACTGGTCTGCTGCTTTCTCTGAGAGCTTGTACCATTTTATTCAATCATACTAGATTCGCTATTAATGAATGAAGAACTGAAAATATACCATTATCTTGAATCTAAATCTAATTCTGTATTTACTAACGTGCGCAAGTAAACCTTCATGCGTTACCGTTCCAAAAATTTAATTTAATATAGTAATTAAAAATTTCTATTAAATACGTAATGTACTTTCGAAATGTATATATTTGAAATTTATTTATGAATCAATTGAAACTTAAATGAAAATTTCATCTTAAATTGTCAATATTTTTTTTAATTTTGTAAATATATGCTGCAACATTTTTGTTGCATTGCGAATTCGTTGAAAATCCTTAACGCCTTCAGCTTAGAATTGTCTCAAAATCAAGCATTGAAAAATTATGCCCTCGAATTCCTGCAGACACATATTGACTGGAATTGGTAATCTCCTGCAGCTAAGCCGAAAATTTAATGGTAGTTTGTCCACTTCTGACAGTTGTTTCAATGTGGCTTATGTAAAATGAAGGGAGATAAGCAAATAGCATCTACCGGTTGTAGAAACTTAATTCTGATGCATAGGTGATAAGTCATAGGATGCATTCTTTTAGTTAATAACCTATGAAGGAAGAGACTTGCCTTCCGAAAACCGTTTCCCCCCAAAATGGTCCCTGTCTCTGGTGTGTAACACTAGGTGCCACAATTAGATGACTCAATAAATAAAAACAATATCTCTAGACCGGTGCAAGTCTGGTAAATGGCTAAAGAAAAACAATCGTTACACTGCAACATGCGACGTAAAGGAAAATAGATGTAAAAGAAAATAAATTTCATCAAAACCAGCTTTTCCAAAACTATGTCTTCAAAATGTCAATAAATTAATATTATTAGATAAGATTTTGTCTTAACAGAAATATTGAAATCTTTTTGGTTTCTCTCTTTCTGTATGGCATATCTACATAGACAGATTAATATTAATATATGAATCCATTCTTAAATTGACATTACTTTTGAATACAAGAATAGAGTTCAGTTATAAAATTCACTTCACGTATTCACCTTAATACCTACAACAGGCAATGACATATAACAGTGTATGGAAAGTTCATGTAACAGCATGTGGTCTTTGAATAATTCCTTGAACAGCCTGTGATCTTAAAATAAGGAGTTTGAGAATTTGTTGTTATTTTATCTATTTATTTATTTTTTTTTTCATTGGACATCCATGTTTTATTCGAATGAGGAATAGACAATGAATGAAAGACAGTTGTGTGTACGAGGTTTGCTTATTTAGGTAGCCTAGATCGAATAAAAGGTAAGTGTCTTTCATTTCGAATTGTGTTACTACATGAGAATACAATAGAATTTAGGAGGGAGCAAGAACCAAGCGTTACGATTCAACTCATTTTTATTGTTGATGATGGCTTATATATATATATATATATATATATATATATATATATATATATATATATATATATATATACAGTCAACGGCGAAATTATTCGTACAACCATCAATTTTGAATATTTTATCCATTTCTCAGAATGTAATGCACGTATGAGGCAAAGTTTTTTTTTTATATCTTAATAAGGACAGAAAAATGGAATATAAAACTCAATTTTCGGAACAATACGCTAAATACAACAAATTAAACAGGCGAATTATTCAAATAAGAAAAGACGAAATTATCCCTACAATAGAAATATCGCTTTTAATTGACTGATTAGTTTAAGTATTAAGTAATTTACATAATTATGTTATCGGTGAAGACTTCTAGACTGAATAGTTGTGATAAATCCAGCAATGAATATCACGTGGTGCGTAGAGTGTTACCATTGTTATTCTTACGTTATCAATATGATGGGGAAGACAAAGGATCTTAAGGTTGACATGAGAGAGAATTATTAACTTCCACAAATCGGGTAATAGTTACAGCGCTATTTAAATTCTGTTACCTGTCTCTAGATCTAGGGCATAGTCAGATTGGCAAGACAGAGAATTTTCCTGGTCTTGGGAGAAACCCCAAATTTTCACCGAAAACAGCACGAAACTGTGTCGTGAAGTCTATATAACCCAATAATTGTTTTGAAAGACATCGTCAAAAGTTTAGATACGTTGGGTATCAGCGTAAACACTTGCACAATACAACGTTGTTTAAATTGAAATGGGTTTTATGGAAATCGACCAGGACGAGCCCCTCTTCATACACCATGTGACATTGTTCCTCGGTTTAATTTTGCTAAAACGTTCTTGGACAAAGAAATTTGATTTTGGGAACAAGTACTATGTAGCGATGAAAGAAAAATTGAGGTTTTGGACGTGATGGTGTGCAGAAGATTTGGAGCAAGAAAGGTGAGTCTTTCCTCCCAAAGAACAAAGTGGTAACATTAAAGCATCGAGGCGGTTCGATGACGTTTTGGTTGGTTTTAGATAAAGGGGGAATGGATAATTAATTGCAGTAAGAGGAATAATGAAATCTGAAGACTATATCAAAATTCTGGACGAAAAACTACAACTATCAGCGCAAAATCTTCATTTACGTCGGCGATTTAATTTCCCGCAAGGTAATGATCCCAAAAATACGTCTGAATCAGTGACTGCGTTCATTCAGAAAAAGAGGATTAAAGTTCTTTCATGTCCTTCAATGGGTCCTGACTTGAATCCTATTGGAAATCTATGGCAAGAAGTGAAAGTTCAAATGAATCGTCGATCACCAAAAACCTTCAGGAATTAGAACTTGGAACCATTGAAATATGGAAGAATATCTTATAAAATACTAGATAAAATTTTATCAAAACTTTAGAAAACGATTCCAGCAAGTTATAAAGATGAGGGGCCAGGCTATCGACTATTAATATTGTGGTTCAATTCTTTTCTATTTTTCATAATGTACGAATAATGGTGTCTTTTCTTATTTTGCATAATTCACCTGTCACATGTGTTGTATTTAACCTATTGTTCTGAGAATTGAGTTTTATATTCCTTTTTTGTGCTTATTAAGATATTAAAAACTTTGCCTCCTACGTGCATTACATTCTGAGAAATGCATAAAAAATATCCAAAATTGATGTGTGTACGAATAATTTCGCCGTTGACTATATATGTGTGTGCGTGTGCAATCACTTCACAGAATTAATCTCAATTATTTCCTGAACAACACACACACACACACACACACACACACACACACATATATATATATATATATATATATATATATATATATATATATATAAGCAGTATGTATCAAGCTGAACAAGTATATTTAAATAGAAACGCGTAAGAGCCTGAATTTTTTTATTATACTATTACACATTTTCGATTATGGTGTTGCGTAACAGAGATGTTTATACTGCTAAGCTGTTTAAGTATTTTCAACCATCTCAGTTACTATCAACAATCATGTAGTGCTTATGTGGTATCTTGGTATTCTTTGGAATTATGAGCTTTAAATATTCCACGGTGACGTGAAGTATAACGGTTAACGATATATATATATATATATATATATATATATATATATATATATATGTGTGTGTGTGTGTGTGTGTGTGTGCATGTATGTATGTATATGTATATGTGTGCGTGTGTGTGCATGTATGTATGTATATGTATATGTGTGTGTGTGTGTGCATGTATGTATGTATATGCATATGTGTGTGTGTGTGCATGTATGTATGTATATGTGTGTGTGTGCATGTATGTATGTATATGTATATGTGTGTGTGTGTGTGCATGTATGTATGTATATGTATATGTGTGTGTGTGTGCATGTATGTATGTATATGTGTGTGTGTGCATGTATGTATGTATATGTATATGTATATGTGTGTGTGTGTGCATGTATGTATGTATATGTATATGTGTGTGTGTGTGTGTTTTGTGCGAAAATATATTAAATATATCCTGGACACTTTTGTATACTGTGATGACAGTTATTTTATGGAATGTTGTTTGTTTATTTTATATAATAACTTCCAGGCGATTTAGTTTTTATTTATATTATGTGCTGTATACTATTTTTTAAATAATCCACTAGTTTTTTCCCTTCTGTTGATATTTTTATTTTCGTTGTGATGTGCTGGTCGATATGTGTATATCAACCTACGAGATAGTGTGGTGCGTGTATGCTCGATGTAACGATGAATTCCATTTTATCGTTATTAATTTTGAAGATGAATCTCCCAGAGGGCAAGAGAATTCATAAAGCACATCATTTTAACGTAGAGATGACTTTTGGGTTTCAGACTTTTAAGTAATAATTACATTAGATATTTTTAACTTTTTATATTAGATGCTAAATTTAAGATGTTCCTTAGGATCATTAAGTGTTATGTATCGTCGAATGAAATTTGAATCCCGTTTATAATTAGGATGCCTCAGGTTATAATACAACACATTAATGCAGTGTTTCTGTTTGTGTGCATCAGGATGATATCTTGTGTTAACTATTTCTAAATTTCATTAAGGATAATTGTATTTATTCACCAACGAATTAATTATGGAAATTATTGCTGATTAGAATTTGTTTTACATTTCTTACTTTTTTATAGAATAATATGTCCAAAGATTAGATTATTTTGCGCCATTAAATGTAATATGAACATATTTACATATATGTAGTGGACCAGGGGTTTTCGTGTTGCGAATTAGAAACATGTGCTGTTCATTCCTGCTAGAAGAAGGTCCAACTATAAGAACATGCCGGACTCAAGTAGAGTCCAACCGAAGATGTAAAGAAAACAAACAAGACCGATATATATATATATATATATATATATATATATATATATATATATATATATATATATTCCAACACACACACACACACACACACACACACATATATATATATATATATATATATATATATATATATATATATATATATATATATATAAAAACATAAAACATTAGGCAGCATATGATTTACATACAAAGAATAATCACACATAGAATTAATCAGAAGTATTAATGCGATTATTGGCGACATCCATCCTTATAAATTCAAAAACTTGAGACGATATATCTGTATGTCGACCGAAAGATGTTTTTTGAATATCTGCTATTATTGACGGTTGTGTAAGATCTCGGAACGTGCAAAGACGCAACGCTAAGTTTTTCAAAAAGTTTTAAGTGAGATCTTACACAAGGAAAAAAAAACACATGCCTGATGATGGATGGAAGACTATCCGTAAGTACTAGCATTTTAACACCAAATAAACTGAAAAACTACAGACAACAAGTTTTTCTTCAAGGATCAAATCTCGCACTATGGATGAACAGGATTTTAATGCATATATTATGTTTTCTAGCGATGGATGTCGCCAATAATCGCATTAATACTTCTGATTAATTCTATGTGTGATTATTCTTTATATATATATATATATATATATATATATATATATATATATATATATATATATATATATTTAACAACAAAATTTACAAGGGACAAAAAAACATTAATATTTGTGTTTGTGTGTGAATGTAAAGTGTTTGTATTTTAGTGAATGTTCGTACCTACGTGTATGTGTGTTTCATGTCGTTTTCCCATATTTGGGCGAAACGATGATCTGTGTGAGAGATCACATTTTTAAATATGTCCGCTGAAATGCAAAGTAGAAAAGAGAACGAGTCAAGAAGTTGTCCAGTACTTATAGTGTAGGGAATGAGACCCCTAGCGCACAATTAGGGAATTAAAGATGAGCTAACTCTGACATATATATTTTATTGTGGAGTAGCTCCAATTAACTGTTACACTTGACGTCACTATTGGCTCAGTCAATTTGACACACATGTATATGAATACACCTCATACATTGAATCTGATCACATACTAACTTTAACCTAGCTGGCAACATCAACTAAAAGGACAGCATGCTTCCAATCTTATAAACCAAAAAGTAAACATCCAAGCTCTTAAAATTCAAGGCCGATGATTAAAATTATGTAATAAATTAATGTTCAAACTCATGTCCATAAATCATCAGCAAAACTACATATAAGATTCAAATTATGTTATCCTATCGATATTAGCCAAAGCACGTGAGTCAATTTTAGGAAAACGCAGAAGAAAAATGGTAAATATTGATACAAGAATGAAACAAATAGAAGAAGACAAATGATGAAACGGGAAAGGTTAGATAAATACCAAAGAAAATAAAAGTGTTAAGGTTACATGAACAGGTGTTTGTACAAGACATCACTCGTGGGATTTCATGTGACTGCCTAAACTAACCACCGAGCGCTTGACTTTTCCACTGCAAGTGTGTTCGTATCCTAATAGCTCTGGGAGAAATTATATTTCTTCCTTTAAAATGGCGCTCTTTTTGTTGAAATGTTCAGCTCAAAATTATTGCAGTCTTCCCAAATCTACCTTCTCCAACCATGTCTATCTCCAGCAACAATTCCTCAGTCATCAAAATTAAAGCCAAGTTTCTTTAGTTTAAATTTGACTACATCAGGCAAAGTTTTTTTATGTACATATGAGCGGGTCAGTTTGTACCAGCTTACTATAAAAAAATTGCAAAACTGCCAAAATTAAACATAGTATACTAACATGAAAATGTAAGTCTGCAAACATAAAGAATAATGAACTTACTTTTAAAGATTAAAAGAATGCTATTCAAAAATGGAATGATAAAGTACTAATAGACATTAAAGCTGAACTTTTGAAAATAGTTTACATTTTCCTCAAATTCAATATCATTCACAATCACATGAAGGAAGATTGAAATCAGAAAACTATACAGAGGCCTTTCAATTAGATCTTTTATTGTGAAAGTAATAATGAACGTTTTAAAAACTAGGTTAAGATTGTGTTATGAAAGTCAACTCCTCAGAACCCAGGTTGGTTTTCGTTTTGGTAAGAGTTTAAATGATGTCCTATAGGTATCAACAACTCCAGTTGTTGCATACCACTCAAATAGAACATTTAAATATTTTAACTGCTAAGTCAATTTGACAGGAGCATAAAACTGTAGAATTTGTCATCTCATGCCTTAGAAACCGTTTTTCATACTCTAAATTCATTGAATGGTTCAATCTATTAGAAATTGGTTCACAAAATCAGGCATGTCTGGCGAGGATCTGAATAAGAAAATATTTAAATCTCATAATGTGTACAAGGATCAAATGCGAGACATAGTATGTTTAAATTTTATTAATTCCATGTAAATTTTATTAATTCCTATATATAAATATATATATATATATATATATATATGTGTGTGTGTGTGTGTGTGTGTGTGTGTGTGTGTGTGCGCGCGTGTGTGTATATGTGTGTAGAGAGATAGAGATAGACTGATTGATAGAAACATACAATTTTTAAGAAATCTTTAAGAAAACTTAGTTATAACAATTTTTTACTTATATATATATATATATATATATATATATATATATACATACATACATATATATATATATATATATATATATGTATGTGTGTATATATATAAATATATATAAGTAAAAAATTGTTATAACTAAGTCTTCTTAAACATTTCTTAATGATTGTATGTGTTTCTACCAATCAGTCTATCGCTAACTCTCTCTACAGACACATACACACACACACGCACACACACACAGACAGACACACACACACACACACACACACACATATATATATATATATATATTCACTATATATATATATATATATATATATATATACACCGAAAACCTCTAAAAATCGCTAAACAATTACGGTCGTGTTTCAATGCATCTCAACAGGTGATTGATTATTATTACAATTCATTAAGATTTAAAAGCAAATTGCAACCATTTTCGAATATATATATATATGTGTGTGTGTGTGTGTGTGTGTGTGTGTGTGTGTGTGCGTGTGTGTGTGTGTGAGGCAATTGAATGACAAAGTGGAAATATTCTGCGGACTGCGTTTCAGCATTTATATAGATATAATCGAACTAAATTAATGTTTTTCTTAATGTAATCATATGTGTATAAATGAAGGCAATAAGTGCAAGCGTAGGCTATAATCATATACCGACTGTAAAGATTGAAGGTGCAGAAATCCTGAATTTAGTGTTTATTATAGATTTCGTTTTTTATCCGTTCCACCGATCAGACACATCTCATAAAAATGAATAAAATATAATATTTTATTCTGATGCAGTAATTACAGATGACGAAACTCGTTACACTGAATTTGTCCAATTTCTCATTCAATTGATTAGCATTTTTCTCTTACATAAAAATATGTATAACATAGTCACACACACACACACATATATATATATATATATATATATATATATATATATATATATATATATATATATATATATATATATCGTATCATCAAATTAATGTGGGTATTCAATGAAGTTAAGTGAGCAAAACTGACTGCGTGCCTTGTGTTCATTCGGCCATGTAAAACCCTAGTATATAATTTTCAAAATACTTCCGTAGAAATAACACCCTTATTGCTGTACATAAAAATATACTGAAAAATAAAATTTACCCGTATCCGCTGTGAGGCTATCCTAGAATTTTACCTGTTTTCGAAAGTCAAAATTGGCATATGTGGTCAATAAACGCAACTGTTTTTTTCTCTCTTCTTTCATCCGTAGAAATAATATATTTAATACAATATCCTCGCTGGTTTATTTCACGGATTTTCTCAGGTAGATATTGCAACCAGCACCAGTAAGCAAAGTATTTTTGTCCGGTTGAATAATGTCTAGAAAAGACAATAATTCTATAGAAAGGAAATTGTTCACGTAAAAATCTCAATGGCTACCATTCATGATGCGATAGCAGACTTCGCTTGCGGAGAAAGAATCTAGCGCCCTTAATTTTATCGTACTGATCAGTTCACGATTGTAGTTTTCCGCTTAGTTAATAACCTTGGTGTTGTCATTTTTTTTTCTTGATAAATTGTTGCATCTTGAAAAAAAAATACCTCGAGGGATATAGTAATCACTGTCCGAATTGAAGATCAAACTGAACACAACTCATAAACGTATCTCACTCAAAGAAAATGACCGCCATGTAATTGATTCAGTCGTTTAATATGTCAGTACAATTTATATTTTACCGATATATATTTATACCGTTATTTAAATTCTCTGTAATTTTCTATGTAGAATTCTTTCATAAATAAGAGTAATTACTTCGTGAATTCGGAATTTAAAAGACAAAATTTAAGTTATGCAAATATTAATCGATATTATTAATTCGATTTATTTAGACTATTCATGCTCACAAAATAAAAACGATCCTAATTGTAAGTTTGTGAAACGATTCGGTATTAGTTTTATTTTAATTATAGGTTTAAATTATAGGTTTAAATTATAGGTTTAAATTATAAGTTTAAATTATGGGTTCATAAAAAAGAACGGTTATTATTATGCTTCATCTTGAAACACTTTAATGTAACTTTTATCTCCCTTTTGTTACTCATAAGTATTATAAATTCTACATGTATGTTACTTTAATAGACTTCATTGTAACAAGTCTATCCATTAAAAGAGTTTTTTTGTGTTTTGAAAGAAAATTATACACAAGTACACGTTTTCAGGAATTTTTACTCTGATTTTTTAAAAAAGGGTTATTTGAAACAACAAGCTTCCATATGCACTCATTTAGCACAATAGATAATAAAACAGAAAGTAACAGGTGTTGGTAACATTTGTTGTTTTGTTTCTGTGAGAATCAATGTAATTGAACGACTTTTGTTTCAAAGAGAGGAAATTCGCCGAAATCGATTAAAATCTTAATAAAGACAATACACAACAAGTGTCATATTTTGATAATATAAATGTTACAACAAAGGCATAACTATTTTAAATTTATTTGTTTTTTTTCCGCTTGAAAAACAGAGCGATATTTCTCTTGTGAGTTTGCTGCTTCATATTCCTCCATCTGTTGAAATATGTTTAAAATTTGAATCGATTTTCTCACAAGATAATTTTTTTATATTTTGATATTCTGTTTTTTTTTCCTAAAGTTTAAACTTATTGTTAATTAAATATTTTTTAAATTATTTTCTAAGTTTATTAATATATAGAAATAAAATAATATCGTCAAAGAAAAACGTGTTAGATTAATTAACATCTTAAATGCACACTTCCCCGAAAAGGCAAAAAAAGGTTTTGAAATGGAAATTAGGAGGAAAAAAAACATATTATGCGTAAACACTCAGTTCATTTCTATTCATAAATATCGTGAAAAAATTAATCATTTATTGAAAGCTATATACGACATTGAAATTCTAGTTGATGATATGGTGCAACATTTTCAAGAAAAATACATACGGATAGATATACTACGGGGTTGTATTATTTTTAAAGGTGTAATTTCTTTCCTGCCTTTAGCATTATAAACACAGTGTTATATTGTACTCAAGATGTAATATACACAAGAAAATAACGTAGATATTTGTTTTATTCAACAGAAAAGCTGGAGTATTTTTCTTAAATAGCCTCGTCAGATAGAAACATTCATAAGAATGTCATACATGGCGCCCAACACGTTCAGAAGTATCGAAATTCATAGCATTACCCACTTGCTTTCTCAGATAAAAAGTTAAAACTAGTTTTGAGCGAATTAAAATGTACAATTGTGTTTCAGTGAGTACCATTCTTCTACGAATCATGTGAACTGGCGCAACAGAAGCGCAAAAAATAAATCAGACTAAATAATAGAAACCACATAACTTGAAGAGTTCCAACAAAAGCAACAGTTAAAATACATAGCACATGCACTTCAAAGAGACAATAACTTAAGCTGTTGACATTCTACACCAATTTAAACAAAGTTTGGGAAGAAAGCTCTCATAGAAAGATATACCCGACGGTGGTACTCGCTGCTTGGTTAATGAATGTCAAATATTTCAATATAAAACAACTGCTTAAAACAACAATTACCATTACTATTATATAAAACAACAATTACCATTACTATTATATCAGCAATTTCAGAGATTTTTAAAACGGGGATAAGAAAACATTCAGAGACCATAGTTATAGAATTATACAATTTTCATGTATATTTTTCTCTTGGTCATATTTTATATGGCATTAAAAAATTAAAATATTTGCAGGTAAATGAACTATGCCAAAGAATCCTCACGATTTTATTTTAAGTCTATTTGTGTCCGGTTCAATTGGATTTCTTTAAAAAAAAAAAACGCTTCTAAAAATAAATTAGAAA
>CAHIKZ030000732.1:447500-547500 GCA_903632075.3 Acanthosepion pharaonis | reverse complement strand
TTTGAACGTACGTCGACAGAGAAAAGTGACTCATTACAAAGATAAACCTGAAGAAAGCAATAGAATTTTCTCCCAATTTTTAATCATATCTATAGATCTACATCAGGATACAAACGAAAGATAAAAATGAATGAAAGTATTTTCATACACCGCTAGTAGAAATCCGGTTCTGTTTCTGTCGATAGATCTATTTAGACTTTAATTAACTATATTTAAAATGACTTTATTTAATTTTATTATGCTTGTGGATACTAGAGATTGTCAAAAAATTATTTTATTGATTGTAACATTAAAGGAAGTAAAACCATAAAAATTCCTTCGTACTATTCATTTTATATTAAGAAAAGAAAAACAAGATAGATGAATAGTCAGCAATCATCAAAACCTTGAATTGGCAGATTTGTATAAGTAATTACTGTTACATCTTAGATTCAATGCGTTTCCTCAACTTATTAGCCATATATTCCATTTTCTATGACAAACTTCACCCAGTACAAGGCACGCTGAACGGAGAGGGTTACCGCTAAAATGTTTGTGATGATGGAGGATTTTGATATGAATGAAAGATGAGTTGATAAATGAAGATTTTGTTCGTGAGGATTGATAAGGATTGTACTTTTATTTAAAAGAGAGAAAATTGTAGTGTTCATGGAATGAGACAGACAATTAACTCGTGTCTCTATAAAATCTGTTCATGAAAAAACCACATGGAAATTGATTTTCGAAGTCTTCCTCAATCAGAAAGAAAAATCTGTTCTAAGAGAATGCAATTATTGAGTTAAATGAAATTGGCTGAAGATATACCTTTATTACTATTTTGTTGAATAAAAGGAGTTTCTTTTGCGTAATATTTAGTCATATATATATATATATATATATATATATATATATATATATATATTAAATTAACTGATTTAAAGTATGTTTTTCGCTACACAGCAATAAACATGTTTAAAAAAATGTAGCTAAAAACTTCAAATTTAATTACATAATTAAATTAAAGCATTACTTCCGTTTCATCTTCAAGCGAATTTTGGAATAACTTATTTTTAAATGAACATATAAATTAATAATTTCCTGTTTCCAAGGATACAGAGAAATCCAATCATTCAGACAGAGGCGGTAACCTGTTCATTTTTATTAACTATTGTTGTATCAGTTATGAGTTACGTTCAAAAAAGAGGTTAAATTTAGGGAGGGTAGGGGTGTAATTTTCAACGAATTCTGACATCCGTTAAACGCATGTCGTCTGTTTTTGTTTTGTTTTGTTTTTCTTTCATCGCCAAAATGTTTTTCGTTATTTTTTTCGTACTTGCATACTTAAAGTTTCTATCTATGTTTTTTGGGAGTTAGAATACTTCTTACTCAAGTACATTTTTAAAATATGTTTACTCTTAATTACTAATATACTATATTTCTTTTTAAAACAAGTAAATGTAACAGAATTACTTAAATTATTTAAAATTATTTTTCATATCAAATATAAGTATGCATATTACCATCTCCTATTTTTTTTATTTTATTTTTAAATATTATTTGAGGAAAATTTTTGACAATGACGCCAAAGAATAGCTATTTCATTTCCCTGATACAATAAATTTTTGATTTTTATAAAGTTAGTAATATATACTTTATCATGTATGCACAAAGGACATGGGTCATTTAATGACTTAATATTCTAACTTTTCTTATTAATTTCCATTTTACTGTAGGTGTTATATTGGATTCTTTTAAATGCCAGACATACTTTGAAAGGGATGTCTGATTTCTGTATTTACTTATCCTAAATTAAGTTTGATGTTGATTGAGCCTCTTTTTTGAAATCATGGCTTGTGCAACCTATATAAATTATGTTTTCGGGTTTCTCAAAAGATGATTCCGTGCGACATTTATTTTATAGAGGACAATGATGAGGATTTCTACAATTACATAATTTTTGTTTATCTTCATCTTTTTTTCTTTTTATTTTTACATTGTCTAAATTTCTTTCGTTTTGCTCTAAGTGTTTATTGAAGATATTAGCCTTATGTTTCTTAATTATTTTTCTAAGTTTTCAGTACAGCTGTAACTTAATTTTAGTGTATTTGTATTGACAATTGTACTTAGTTTACTTTCTCTAGAAAAGTGCTAACGTATTAATGCAAGGAATTTTTGTCCTAATGTATTCTTTACCATTTGGTTGTATGGGGGTGTATGCAAAATTATTTTTCTACTTCTGTTTTTTATATGCTTCAGTTTTCCTTTTTTTTATATAAGTTAGTTTTGGGGTTTGTAGCCACTATCTTTTAGAGCTTTATTATAGAAATATGTTCATAGAAAACATCATTTACTGAATTTGTACTTATTCTTTTTTTCGATAGATAAAGGTATATGTTTAATTATAGATGGAGGATGATTTGATTTAAGGTGTATATATAAAGGATTGATATTGGTTGTTTTATAAGGTATGTATACATTTTTCATTAAATCTAATGTTATATCAAGGAAGTTAAGTTTTTTTTAATTAATGCTTACCGTAATTTTTAAGTTCAGGCTTTTAAATTCTTTATATAATATCTTTCTAATTTTATCGATTTAAAACTTAGTAGAGTTCTTTATAACCATAAGTCCATCGGCTCTGTATAAACCAATGTCAGTTATATTAATTTCACCGTACGCTGTGAGATTGTATAATATAAAAAGAACTATAGGATCAGAAGACTCAGATGAGTCTAGTGATCCCATTGTGAAGTCAAAGTGGTCATATGAATTTTTATCCATTGCTCACCTTTATTTATCAGTACCGATTTTTTCGCATTTACAGTAATGCTCATTTCTTCATCAGTAATATTCGTGTACTGGGTAGAAAAGTCCAACGCTTCATAAACGGTTATTCACATATTGATTGATAACAATTTTCAATATCAAACTGCATTAGTGTACAGTTCGTTTTCTCTTTTATATCAACAAACCAGTTTAGTAACGTCTTTGGTATTAGTCGAAAGTTTCAGTCATTTTTGTCTTTAATTTGTTGATTTACCTTTTCAAGGATCTTGTTAATACTTTTTTCCGATCTCAGGTTTTGTGGGGTTTCTTATCCTTGTAGTCGGTTTAGCCACGAAATGTGGTTTGTGGTTCTTTAAGGTTATATAGCACTTTCTTTCATTTAGTCGACCTACTCTATCACTAATTTTTAGTTTGTCTGTGATTTTTTCACTGCTAGTATTAATATTTTCCACCATGCTGGAGTCATTATTATTTGCTTTTTTATAGTTCTTATCCTTATTAACTAGATCCTTGTGGTCCCTTGTCGTGATTTTTGTGTGTGTGTATGTGTATTAACAAAGTAAATTTCTTGCATTTGCCTTGACGAAACGCCTCAGGAAAGATATATTTTATTTTTGTTTTATTCACACACACACACACACACACACACACACACACACACACATATATATATATATATATATATATATATATATATATATATATGATACCGGATTATTTTTTATACATAAATCTATGAGGTTTTTTTTTTATTCCGTAACAGTTATTCTTAGTCAATACACGTATATGAGAAGACGCCCCATTTATTTATTAAACAATATATTTATTATTTTCCCCTACCCGCTTGAATATTCGAGAAAACTTATTATGTGCACCCCCCCGCTGGCCATATTTGAACTTACGTTCCCTAACAGATATGTCGATTTCAAGAGTCAGAGAAAAACTTCTGTTTAAAGGTACTATTAATCTTTGCTTTCGACCTTCTATATACCAGGCCAGCGTTAATGACGGTTTCTTCCGATCTGCTTACGGTAGTTTTTTTTTTGTTTTTTTTTTTCTACCCTACATTTACCTAAATGCGTCAGAAATACACTCCCTTGTTAACTCATTGTCAGGATTATAAATATTCTAATAGTATAAGCTCTAAACGAAACAAAATGGCAAATCCCAGTTTCCTTACTTCCTACAAATCTCCACTGGCCTATATTATATAGTAATATATATGTATATAATGAGCCTACACTACGTGGAAAACTCTTCTGATGATTATTGTTTAAGTCATGAAACACTCATTTCTAAAAAGGTGATGATGGCTATGTTCACACTACATCTCCACACGTTATATTCCTTATAATGCTTATTCTTTCTCCAGAAACCTTGAAAAATTTAGAGACTTTCACTTTCTATTTGTATCCAAGCATCATTTCAAATTTTCTAGACAGTGTGAAATTTCTCTGGTCGAGGTCAAAATCAACGGTCACGTCAAGATTTTCCTTAATCTTGTCAACAGTGGTTCAAAGCCGAAGAGCCGGGAACGCAGAATGATGTCTAATGGGTGCTGAAAAGCCTGGCTAATGAGATCATTCTCCTTTCAACACTACGGGAGACTTGCAGAATCTACTCTTTTGTATTTGTGAAAGCTTTGTTGATATACTTGGCAGCGTGTACAATTCAATGATATATCTTAAGTGAGTGTGACTGTGTAGGCATGCGTATTCAGTCAACATCTGCTTAATTGGGAAAATTAAATCAAGTACAGAAAATTGTTTCTCGTGATATTCTAAATGGCTAAATAATTTCCGTTCAAAACTTGCGTATTGTATGTACATAATGTTTATTTTGGTTATATAATTAATACAATATTTTTATTAACTATATATATGAGAAAATCTGGACAGTGTAATAGATATCCCCAGGAAATGTGAATTTCGTTGTTCTGGATTCAAATTTCAAATTAACGTTCACTTTCGCATTGTGATCTAGGGAAAGGCATGAAACTATGTCTTCAAGGGGGGGAAGATGATTTTACTCATTATGGCGACACACTAAATTAAATATCGTAGTGAATTCATCAGGAAAAAATACCATTACGATTCCGAAGAAATTATAGCAATTCAGTGATAATTATAAGGAATCTATAGAGTCACAATCGCATGGTCCATGGCCTTCAAAAGACATCAGAAAAGCAAGAGAAAACTCCCAGTTACCTACTTTACGAGTTAAATCCATTGATAGCTGAACAAGGAAAAGGAGTCGTGGTAAAGTGACAAAAGTGACGTAATTAGAAAGAATAAAAGACTGAATGATGTGGAGGGTCATAATCATCCACGTCCCTGAAGGACACATTATATAAAAAAAGAATAAAACATCATTATCTCTGAGAATTTCAAGCTTAAATATCATTAGATTGTTCATCCATGTACGCAAATATAACGTTATATATAAGAGTTTTGTTTCCAATTTCACACTAATGCCCATGCGAAGAGTATGGCTGGTGATATTTTCGCCCAGATATAGGTTAAAGGACAGTGTAGAATGAAGTTTCTAGTCTTCGGCACAGTCATTTAAAAAAAAAAAGGAAAAAATTAAATTTCATACCATCAAGAAGAAACATAAAATATTTCTAGTGACTTATTCACGAGGGCACGGCAATAAAGAAAAAAAAAAAAAAACGGTATAAAGCTATTAGCACCTACGCCATGAATGGATATTTAATTTTAAAACATACACGCACGCACACACACACACACACACACACACACACACACACACACATATATATATATATATAATTTATTTATTTAAAATATGATTCCAAATCGCTACATAAGAATACCTCCATGTTTCAAAACAAGAAAAAAAAACAATTAATCCAGCAAAAAATTTCGTTGAAGATGGAAATGGAGCTTCATTTTATTTTCAACTCAATTTAATTTAAAGGATTAAATTGAAGTTTTTTTCCTTGTTTTGAAAAAAAATGAGACCTCTTATGTAGCGATTTGGAATCATATTTTTAAATAAATAATTATATTTATGCTCTACTTTTGTATCGAGCACTATTTTTAAAAATAATAACTAAAATACTAAGGGACTTTGGATTATTTACCTTACCAGTTCCTTCCTATTTTCTATATATTTTCACACACACACACACATATATATATATATATATATATATATATATATATAATGAAATGTACAAAGTCCGACAATTATTTTAAGACATTTTTTATGTTTATTTATAAACAGAATGTATAAACATAAAATGTCAGACTTTGTCCATTTCAATATGTGTGACGTCATTTGTTTACATTTGCATACGCTTTGAGCGGATATGAATATACGTGAGAGATCCTTGGAAGATTGAAGTTTAAGAGCAGTAAAATCGACCTTGCTAATCGAACAATCCTCGATCGGTTAAGGCACATCAGGCTATATGACGGTTCCGTATAGGGTACAGTTTCGATTCCTGTCTGAGGACGAATATTTTCTGTGAAAATTTCTCAGACATTCAGGCCGATAAATGGTATTAATACTGTTTATTATAAAACAGAGCATTTACTTAAATATTTGTATCTATAAAAAGAATGTATAAACACAAAAATGTCTTAATACATATATATATATATATATATATATATATATATATATGGTTAATGATCAGAGTTGACTCAGACCAGGGAGCAGTAGTATTAAAAAGTGCACAATATACGTGAGAAAAATGTAAGTAAAAATGAAAAAAAATATGAAGAACTTTTAAGTTTAAATATGTAGATATATTGTTCATACGTCATTTTGATAGATACAAATACTTAAGTAAATTCTCTGTTTATAATAAAATGTATTAACAACATTGACCGGCGTGCATGTCCAAGAAATGTTAAAGAAAAATATACTGTTTATTATAAATGTACTATTTATATAAAATACGGTTTATTCTAAACAGAACATTTAGCTAAATATTTGTATGTATAAAAACAATATATAAATAAAAATATATATTAAATAATTGTCAAACTTGGTTCATTTCTTAATATATATATATATATATATGTATATATATATATATATGAAAGGGTATTATTTTTTATATAGTAATACATGTAGTTTTCGTAATGGATACGCATATTTGAGGAGACTCTTCATTTATTTATTAAACACTATGTCTATTTATTATCGTCTACCCACCTGGATATTCAAGGAAACTTATTAGATAAAAATATATATATCCCCCCATTATATATATATATATATATATATATATATATATTGGAAAATGGAAACTAGTGTTCCATAATTAATTTAATATCAATATTCAGAACTCTATGAGAGAGTCCAAGAGAGTCACAATAAAAATAGATAGACATTATATGTCCAGACCTTTTAAACATACTTAAATGAAGATACATCGAGGAAATTCCAACAACATAACGACGTCATTGCTCTTGAAAATATCTCTAAATTTTACAAAACCCCGAATAACGCAATAGAATGTCGCATAAACAAGAAGCTAAAATCATATCCACTGAATAAAACAATTAGCAAAAGTAGAACCATTTGTTAAATTAAAAGACAAAAAGACAAATTCACGACTAAAAAAGTACGCAGATAATAAAACAACTATAAAAGCAATATTGGGAAAATAAATAAAAAATAATAGAAACATTAATCTAAAAAATAAGAAGTATGCTAAACATAAACCAATGTAAAATGATAAATGTACAATCAATTGATTTGATAATATTAGTAACAATGAAATCCTCCCCTTCACAAAATTAGACATAAAAGGTTTCTACCCATCTATTAATGAACATAAATAAGCAACGGATTAAAGATAGCAAAGCAATACATCAATATCCCCAACGAGAACATAAAACTGCCGAAAATCAATATTATATTACAATAAAAATTATGTAAATAATAATAATAACAATAACAACAGCAACAGCTTTGGCGTAACAATTGTTAGATATGATGGTGCTGAATTATGCGAGCTCATAGGCATATACATAATCAACAATGTAACAAATATTATTAACGAAAAAGCTATAGCGGTTACAGTATATTAATTCTATGAAACTGCAACAGCTTAGCTACAGAAGATAATGAAACAAGTCATAAAACTTACATCAAAATCAGAGGATTACAATAGATAAAAAATCCATACGAAAACTAAACAACCCAATATACATTAAAAATTTCTAAATCTATTTAAACAAATATCCATATCAATAAATGAAATATTTTCAACAAAATCTAGCGTCCTAAACATATCTAATGAAAATAAAGAAATCATACGAATCAGTCCTAAGAAAGAACATATATTAAAAAAGATCTAGAATACAAAAACGAAAAGAATTCCAACGAAAAAACAGAAAAAAGAAACATAATTTGGTCCATACCCCACAAAAATAAAATAAAAACAAAATTAGGAAAAATATTATTCCCATTAATAGACAAACATTTCCTTAAAGAAGCAAATTATTAAAAATCATAAACAAAATACAAGGAAAATTAGTTACAGTTGCATGGAGAGCATTGGAGAAAATCATAACTAAGCACTGTAAAAAGTACTCAACAAAACCAATAACAATTACAACGTTAATATTCATAACATGCAGTAATATATCACCATTAAATGTAACAGCAGACACAAAGAAAATTACACATTTAACAAATGTTTAAACAATATCATTAACTCAGAAGTAAAAATGACATATGTGTCGCAGAAAAAAAATTAAAGAAACATATTATAACCCCAAAATGTCAGACGAGGGAAAAATACACAAACAATAGTGCCCTATAGAAATACATATGAAGCCAAAGAGAAAACAAAAAACCTACCAAAACCAAAATGGAAATTATAACATGAACAGCCTCATACAGTATTAACGGTAGAAAATTGTAAATTATCGTTGGTGGAATATATATATATATTTTGTATGAATGATTCATGAATTTATAAATTATAATTGCACCTATAATTGAAATTAAAATAACTGATCCAACGTGCAACTTTTGGATAATAAGTGTGACATTACTGTAATTATTAAACAATATAGTTCATGCCACATTGACGAAAAACCTACCAGTAAAAATGAATTCTCTTATTACAAAATTTGTACAAAAACGCACAACCTTAAAATTTAAAACGTTCCAAAACAATAACACATTTCTCATAGCATTTTTTCGGATTACATCTCTATTGTCGTTACCGAGAAGTAAAAACAAGAACAAAACTATTTCCATGCCTGAGGATGTCTGTAGGAACAGACGAAAGCTTGTAAAAAATTAAAAAGACCTTATGCAACTGGAAATTATGAACAGGGATCATATCTTTCATATACAGGTTCGGGGTTGATGTATCATTGATATTGTTTGCGAAGATGTATTCTCGACATTTAAATCCTTAACCTCTATATTTGTTTTTTTTTTGTATGAATGATTCAGGAATTTATATATTTATATATATATATATATGTGTGTGTGTGTGTGTGTGTGTGTGTGTGTGTGTGCATATGCAAAAAATATTTATCATTGATGTATTAAAAAAACCTAAAAAAAATGAAATATAACTTCCATAGCAAAAAGATAAACAAAATGCCTATAAATAAAAATTACGAAAAATAAAAATCTGTTACATCTCTAGTGATTGAACAGATTCTGACAAAATCAGCAATAGGCGAAAAAAAAAAAAAAAAAAAAAAAGAAAAAACGAGAAATAATACGAAATGACCGAATATAGCGTAAAAAAAAAATCAAAGAAAAGTGCAAAATGATCATGACACCCTACACGTGTGCACATTCGCATAGAGGGGCGCACGCGTACGAAGGCACATCCGCAGCGACGCGCGCATGGACGCACGTGCAGACGAGCACATACACGAACAAAGAGAATACAGAAAAAAAAATTAAATAGTGTTAAATATGCATAAAAAGAAAAAAATCGAAAACCCATAAGCTGTAAATTGCTGATGCCCTCTGAAGTGTGGACGGGCATGGCCGTCTACGAAATTCTGTCGTTGGAATGCAGAAGGTAATATCAATCATGTATGTGAGAAACATTTACTTACGCACATTGATTTTACATATATATATATATATATATATATATATATATATATATATATATATATATATATATATATGTATATATATATATGTGTGTGTGTGTGTGTGTGTATAGAGAGAGAGAGAGAAAAAAAGACAGACAGACACAGAGAGACGGAGACTGACAGACAGAAAGACGGCCTGACGATTGCATCTGGCATAAAACAGTCTGTCGCCTCTAAGTGTTGACTTCAATGTTCACTTTTACGTTTACGCACGCTTTATCTCTGATATTGAGCACTTTATCCTATGAATATAGCATACCTTAAGAGTATATTTCTTCATATATATATATATATATATATATATATATATATACAAAATAATATGGATAAATTACATTAGCTGAACTCATATTTACAGGAATTAAATAATAATAATAATAATATATATATATATATATATATATATGCATATATATATATATATATATATATATATATATATATATATATATATATATATATATATATATATATATATATATTCCCCACAGACATATATATATATATATATATATATATATATGTGTGTTTATGTGTGTGCGTCTTTCTTTCTTTGTGTGTGCATGCTTATGTGTGTGTGTATGTGTGTGTGTGTGTGTGTGTGTGCATTAGAAAATATACCTTCCTTAGTCAGGTGGGGTGAAAGAAACCCGAAGCAGACAAATATCTCCCCCATAAGCAGAGCTAGAACTGTGCCACATCACGTGCTACACAAACTCACCGAATCAAAAGAGTAGTGGCAGGGAGCAAAAAATCATTTTGTTGAGGTACCAAAGCCCCCTACGACCAGAGTTAACAATGTACATATTAATAGCACCTATGAATTTAATACATTTTAACCGTTGATGCTTTATCAATATATTCCTGTGTTAGAGGAAGAATTAAAGATATATATATATATATATATATATATATATATATATATATATATATATATATATATCAAAACATAAATGTTATTTGAATACTTTTTATATGACGAGTGTTGTTTGTTCAACAGATAGAATTTGTTTTACTGCTGTTTCTTCTTAGTAAACTTATATATTTGCTCGAACGTTTTTGTTTCGTCTATGTCAACATCACACCTTCATATCATGAGAGTTCCATAGAATACGAACAATTTCGCTTCTGATAAAAAAATCAAATGAACTTTAACCCATACCCACCAAACGCCTGTATGTTAGCCGATATTGGAAACATTTCGATTAAAATTCGTATATTTCATTTTTCAGATTTAGACTTCGACACATTTCCGTGAAAGGTTCACTTTCCAAATTTATATTATATAATTACAGTTTAGATACAAGGAAAATAAAAGAAGGCATCAGTTTAAATAGATTTCAAGAGGTTAATCGCTTATCACATTTTCTTTGGGAAATCGTGATTTGCTTATATATTTTGATTATGTTCGGGAAGGATATTATAATAATCCATAACATATATTGAGAGAGTCCACCGCCTACGAACGGATAGAAAACAAATTTAGTAAACATATAACAATAGAAAGATGTGTAAGTAAAATAGAAATTATGTGTATTTTCACAGGACATATTAACTGTGACAGTGATCTTAGATTTACTGTTGTTCGTCACAACCTTAATAAGATAAGACATACCGAAGACACAGCGTTGATACCCAACACAGAAATCAAACTACGACAACTCCTAGTCACAACCTTAATAACATAAGACATACCGAAGACACAGCGTTGATACCCAACACAGAAATCAAACTACGACAACTCCTAGTCACAACCTTAATAACATAAGACATACCGAAGACACAGCGTTGATACCCGACACAGAAATCAAACTACGACAACTCCTAGTCACAATCTTAATAACATAAGACATACCGAAGACACAGCGTTGATACCCAACACAGAAATCAAACTACGACAACTCCTAGTCACAACCTTAATAACATAAGACATACCGAAGACACAGCGTTGATACCCGACACAGAAATCAAACTACGACAACTCCTAGTCACAACCTTAATAACATAAGACATACCGAAGACACAGCGTTGATACCCAACACAGAAATCAAACTACGACAACTCCTAGTCACAACCTTAATAACATAAGACATACCGAAGACACAGCGTTGATACCCGACACAGAAATCAAACTACGACAACTCCTAGTCACAACCTTAATAACATAAGACATACCGAAGACACAGCGTTGATACCCGACACAGAAATCAAACTACGACAACTCCTAGTCACAACCTTAATAACATAAGACATACCGAAGACACAGCGTTGATACCCAACACAGAAATCAAACTACGACAACTCCTAGTCACAACCTTAATAACATAAGACATACCGAAGACACAGCGTTGATACCAACACAGAAATCAAACTACGACAACTCCTAGTCACAACCTTAATAACATAAGACATACCGAAGACACAACGTTGATACCCGACACAGAAATCAAACTACGACAATTCCTAGTCACAACCTTAATAACATAAGACATACCGAAGACACAACGTTGATACCCAACACAGAAATCAAACTACGACAACTCCTAGTCACAACCTTAATAACATAAGACATACCGAAGACACAGCGTTGATACCCAACACAGAAATCAAACTACGACAAATCCTAGTCACAACCTTAATAACATAAGACATGCCGAAGACACAGCGTTGAAACCAACACAGAAATCAAACTACGACAACTCCTAGTCACAACCTTAATAACATAAGAGATACCGAAGACACAGCGTTGATACCCGACACAGAAATCAAACTACGACAACTCCTAGTCACAACCTTAATAAGATAAGACATACCGAAGACACAGCTTTGATTAATAACATAAGACATACCGAAGACCAACACAGAAATCAAACTACGACAACTCCTAGTCACAACCTTAATAACATAAGACATACCGAAGACACAGCGTTGATACCCGACACAGAAATCAAACTACGACAACTCCTAGTCACAACCTTAATAAGATAAGACATACCGAAGACACAGCTTTGATACCCAACACAGAAATCAAACTACGACAACTCCTAGTCACAACCTTAATAACATAAGACATACCGAAGACACAGCGTTGATACCCAACACAGAAATCAAACTACGACAACTCCTAGTCACAACCTTAATAAGATAAGACATACCGACAAGACATAAGACACAGCGTTGATACCCGACACAGAAATCAAACTACGACAACTCCTAGTCACAACCTTAATAACATAAGACATACCGAAGACACAGCGTTGATACCCAACACAGAAATCAAACTACGACAACTCCTAGTCACAACCTTAATAACATAAGACATACCGAAGACACAGCGTTGATACCCAACACAGAAATCAAACTACGACAACTCCTAGTCACAACCTTAATAACATAAGACATACCGAAGACACAGCGTTGATACCCAACACAGAAATCAAACTACGACAACTCCTAATCACAACCTTAATAACATAAGACATACCGAAGACACAGCGTTGATACCCAACACAGAAATCAAAACTACGACAACTCCTAGTCACAACCTTAATAACATAAGACATACCGAAGACACAGCGTTGATACCCGACACAGAAATCAAACTACGACAACTCCTAGTCACAACCTTTAATAACATAAGACATACCGAAGACACAGCGTTGATACCCAACACAGAAATCAAACTACGACAACTCCTACTCACAACCTTAATAACATAAGACATACCGAAGACACAACGTTGATACCCAACACAGAAATCAAACTACGACAACTCCTAGTCACAACCTTAATAACATAAGACATACCGAAGACACAGCGTTGATACCCGACACAGAAATCAAACTACGACAACTCCTTGTCACAACCTTAATAACATAAGACATACCGAAGACACAACGTTGATACCCAACACAGAAATCAAACTACGACAACTCCTAGTCACAACCTTAATAACATAAGACATACCGAAGACACAGCGTTGATACCCGACACAGAAATCAAACTACGACAACGCCTAGTCACAACCTTAATAAGATAAGACATACCGAAGACACAACGTTGATACCCAACACAGAAATCAAACTACGACAACTCCTAGTCACAACCTTAATATCATAAGACATACCGAAGACACTGCGTTGATACCCAACACAGAAATTAAACTACGACAACTCCTAGTCACAACCTTAATAAGATAAGACATACCGAAGACACAGCGGTGATACCCGACACAGAAATCAAACTACGACAACTCCAAGTCACAACCTTAATAACATAAGACATACCGAAGACACAGCGTTGATACCCAACACAGAAATCAAACTACGACAACTCCTAGTCACATCCTTAATAACATAAGACATACCGAAGACACAGCGTTGATACCCAACACAGAAATCAAACTACGACAACTCCTAGTCACAACCTTAATAACATAAGACATACCGAAGACACAGCGTTGATACCCGACCCAGAAATCAAACTACGACAACTCCTAGTCACAACCTTAATAACATAAGACATACCGAAGACACAGCGTTGATACCCAACACAGAAATCAAACTACGACAACTCCTAGTCACAACCTTAATAACATAAGACATACCGAAGACACAGCGTTGATACCCGACACAGAAATCAAACTACGACAACCCCTAGTCACAACCTTAATAACATAAGACATACCCGACACAGAAATCAAACTACGACAACCGAAGACACAGCGTTGATACCCAACACAGAAATCAAACTACGACAACTCCTAGTCACAACCTTAATAACATAAGACATACCGAAGACACAGCGTTGATACCCAACACAGAAATCAAACTACGACAACTCCTAGTCACAACCTTAATAACATAAGACATACCGAAGACACAGCGTTGATACCCGACACAGAAATCAAACTACGACAACTCCTAGTCACAACCTTAATAACATAAGACATACCGAAGACACAACGTTGATACCCAACACAGAAATCAAACTACGACAACTCCTAGTCACAACCTTAATAACATAAGACATACCGAAGACACAGCGTTGACCTAATTGACACAGAAATCAAACTAAAACAACTCCTAGTCACAACCTTAATAAGATAAGACATACCGAAGACACAACGTTGATACCCAACACAGAAATCAAACTACGACAACTCCTAGTCACAACCTTAATAACATAAGACATACCGAAGACACAGCGTTGATACCCAACACAGAAATCAAACTACGACAACTCCTAGTCACAACCTTAATAACATAAGACATACCGAAGACACAGCGTTGATACCCAACACAGAAATCAAACTACGACAACTCCTAGTCACAACCTTAATAACATAAGACATACCGAAGACACAGCGTTGATACCCAACACAGAAATCAAACTACGACAACTCCTAGTCACAACCTTAATAACATAAGACATACCGAAGACACAACGATGATACCCAACACAGAAATCAAACTACGACAACTCCTAGTCACAACCTTAATAACATAAGACATACCGAGGACACAGCGTTGATACCCGACACAGAATCAAACTACGACAACTCCTAGTCACAACCTTAATAACATAAGACATACCGAAGACACAACGTTGATACCCAACACAGAAATCAAACTACGACAACTCCTAGTCACAACCTTAATAACATAAGACATACCGAAGACACAGCGTTGATACTCGACACAGAAATCAAACTACGACAACTCCTAGTCACAACCTTAATAACATAAGACATACCGAAGACACAGCGTTGATACCCGACACAGAAATCAAACTACGACAACTCCTAGTCACAACCTTAATAACATAAGACATACCGAAGACACAACGTTGATACCCAACACAGAAATCAAACTACGACAACTCCTAGTCACAACCTTAATAACATAAGACATACCGAAGACACAGCGTTGATACCCGACACAGAAATCAAACTACGACAACTCCTAGTCACAACCTTAATAACATAAGACATACCGAAGACACAACGTTGATACCCAACACAGAAATCAAACTACGACAACTCCTAGTCACAACCTTAATAACATAAGACATACCGAAGACACAGCGTTGATACCCGACACAGAAATCAAACTACGACAACTCCTAGTCACAACCTTAATAAGATAAGACATACCGAAGACACAACGTTGATACCCAACACAGAAATCAAACTACGACAACTCCTAGTCACAACCTTAATAACATAAGACATACCGAAGACACAACGTTGATACCCAACACAGAAATCAAACTACGACAACTCCTAGTCACAACCTTAATAACATAAGACATACCGAAGACACAGCGTTGATACCCAACACAGAAATCAAACTACGACAACTCCTAGTCACAACCTTAATAACATAAGACATACCGAAGACACAGCGTTGATACCGACACAGAAATCAAACTACGACAACTCCTAGTCACAACCTTAATAACATAAGACATACCGAAGACACAGCGTTGATACCCGACACAGAAATCAAACTACGACAACTCCTAGTCACAACCTTAATAACATAAGACATACCGAAGACACAACGTTGATACCCAACACAGAAATCAAACTACGACAACTCCTAGTCACAACCTTAATAACATAAGACATACCGAAGACACAACGTTGATACCCAACACAGAAATCAAACTACGACAACTCCTAGTCACAACCTTAATAACATAAGACATACCGAAGACACAGCGTTGATAACCGACACAGAAATCAAACTACGACAACTCCTAGTCACAACCTTAATAACATAAGACATACCGAAGACACAGCGTTGATACCCAACACAGAAATCAAACTACGACAACTCCTAGTCACAACCTTAATAACATAGGACATGCCGAAGACACAGCGTTGATACCCGACACAGAAAGCAAACTACGACAACTCCTAGTGATGGAAAGCTAGAAGAAAGAACTAACCATAAATTTCAAGGTGACAGAATGTACGGTTGTCAGCATTAAGTCCAGTCCGACATGCACATTCCAAATTGGCGTTGTCAAATCAAGCAAGTACAACAATCTAAATATATATGATGTCCTTTAACAGAGGACAAAATGTCTGATACTGAAATCTGAATGTGAACTGGGATGGCGAAAATGGCTTTCCAAGTATTAATCTCGTTAGAAACAAACAAAAAATATAAAAAGTACTGGCGAATTATGCAATACCAGTCCTCTAATATGGCAGTGAATGATGGACAATGTTCTGACAGTTGAAGGAAATGCATGATGCAGCAGAAATGTTATTCTACAGAAGGGTATCATGGACTTAACATGTTAGCATTGTCGAAGATTTAGAGAAAAGGAAACAAAAATGACAGGGATATTTATCATCATTAAGTGAGAGTTGAAATTTCTACGGTATAATAAGGAAAGACGGCTTAGAAAATTTGGCACCCATAGGATATATTGAAGACAACAGGGAGAGATGAAAACTGTCCATTAGCTACATAAAGTATTTGTGTAAATAGTTGAAAGAACAGTGGTTAGGAGAGATAGAAAAAGACAAAATTTATAAGTGTTACAACGGAAAGGAAAAAGTGGAGAGCCATGACCACCAATGTTCTGAAGACGCATGATAAATAGAATACGAAGAATATGTCTAATACATTCTGAATTTATCTAATATTTCTTATTCTCACATATTTGTATTCTGAAATCATTTTCATGTTTTACAAAATTGAATTCATCTAAGTTAATTGTTATAAAAAGTTTTATTGAATATTAATATAGTATCCAATATCTCAAGGTTAATAAATAATGTAATCGTGTGTATTTGTATTTACTTCTTTCAAGAAAGCAATATTGAGGAGGGTTTCCCTGCACAATAATAGCCCTATCTCACTTTTTCTATGTGCCGTGTCACTTCGGTGCGTGGGTGATGGTGGCTCTCCGCAACTTCCTATACTTTACAGCGCTTTGTAAAATATGTGTTTTTACATCTCTATAACTCCTTGTTCTGCCAGCCAACATCGTTAGGTATTTTGATAATTGATATACTTTGTCTCTATTTGATTAAATATGTCGCGTGAGTGTCAGATTCTCTAGACTTTCTTTCCTCATCATGTGCCATAATAACTTCAACTGCCTATTTATGATTCTCTGTACAGTCGTCTTTTTGTTTCTAATTTACTTAAAAATCTATTGTTTCTTACATGTTCAGTCCATGGTATTCTCAGCAACGTTCTGTTGTCTCAAGTCTTTTCTTTGCCTGTGTGAAGATAATCCACATCCACTGACATATAGGTGAAATGATATTACATAACAGTTCAAGATTTTCTTTGATAAACAGAACTTTCCTGTTTTTTAATACATTTTTTGCTTAAATTTTGGAAGGCATCTTTACCTGACTCAATGGAATTTCAGATGTAAATGTCATATTTTCCGTCCTCTGTTTAAATACTTAACAGGTATTTAAATGTATTTGATAGATTTCGATTTCTTCACATCGTATGTCACATCTCAGACAATTCATATTAGACTAAACTATACAGTGTGCTATTTTAATAATTGATGAATTTCGTGTGTTTTAACGATAATCTTTTGCTTTTTAATACAACGAGTTTTAAACGAAAAACAAGAGAGGTAATTTGAGTAATGAATATTTTGCTCTCTGACTAAATTCTGCTTCATAGGTATTATATTCTGTGGTAAATCCCCCTACAGTTGAATAAATGAACTCCTCCTCTCATAAAAACTAACTTGAAGATTCGGTTGGGGAGCGGAGACGCAGTCTCTGACTGTGTGTGACTTCTGTTGAGCTCTCTGCTTTGGCAGGAAGGAACCCGAACGAAGCTATGCCGAAGGGCAGAGTTTCGTCCGGGGAGGTAGACAGATCCTGAACCCGTTTATACGGGTTCTAAGGGAATATTTTTGGCCGATCCTACGGGCTCGGAGAACCCATGGTAAACTCAGCCTTGTGACACATACAACCCCCGTTTCTGTTAAATATAGCGGAGACGCAGCGTTAACCTACCGTTCGGGCATACACCTCTATCTTCTTATTACTAACGTTCTTGCTTTGTTTATATCTGTTATTTCAATACACTTGTCCAATCCTGCCTTCGTCTTCCGTGACTTTCTTTCTCGCCCCTAAATAGGCCACAACGTATTCTAATCGGTAAAACGCTGGCCAATCTATCAAACTTTCCAATATAAGGTATTCGATTCTGAAATTTCTTATATCCGATGATCCATATTGCTTACTCATCGTATTGCGAAAAACAATTTTTGTTTTAATCATAAAAAAGCAAAAATATGACGAATATATGTCACCTTTATGGAACCCTATCCTGGCTAATTTATTTCTTGTCAACTACGATTACAAAATTATAAATACGACTTCATTCGTCATCGTCTCTCACCTTGAATCATGTCCTTTCATACTTCTCAGTTTATTTCAGTTTCCTTTGCGTCTTATTGGCATTTATCGATTGATGAGATGACATTATAGAAAATTAATAAAAAGAAAAAGTTCCACGTTTTACATCCCGTAAACACGAAAGTCTAGAATGAATAATTGTAGGTTGAACATATAGCAAAAATTTCACTGTAGCATATCAGGAAAATAATGCCTCCTTCTTCAAAACTAGGTTGTGTTCATGTTTTCAAATTTATTTTTATTATTTGAATTCAGTGTTTTGATAAACAAGGTAGATCAAAAAATATCGTGACTAGTGGTATAAAAAAAAGAAAGACAACGCATCAGTTTGGCATCTAATCTCCTTCGAAGTCGTCCTCTTCTGGCGCCACATACGTCGTTTCTATTGATGCAGACATTACTTGAACACCTTTATAAGGATATCGAGCAGTGAGATGTGATTTTTGAAGAGAGAAAAGTCGCAGGTGAGGAATGTTGTACTTATACAAAAACTGTTGCACAAATTATTTTTACCGATGGAATCTCTGTGGTTTGGTGAGATGACAACATTCAATACACTTTCATTCCAAGCACTGCTATTAACAAAGGAAGTGTGTTAGAACGTTATAAATCAATGCGGATGCGCGCTAGGTTTAAGCCTCAGAGTGTGTCAAGACGCATCAGTCTGCGCATTTAGGTCCGTTACCATAGCAACAGTCCCAATATATTTGATCATATTACTTCGAGGCCAAAATCCACTTCAGCCCTCTCGTTTTTCTTTACACGCTTAAGGAATAGTAAGTTTCTTATTAATTTTTATATCGTTTTATATTTTACGACAGTGAAATGAGGATCATCGATCGGAAATAAAGATACAACCTCAGATATAGTTTCTAATTTGTTCTATATTTTGGGATATTTGATATACGGCTTGTTTCACCCTCTATATATCTTGGTTGCGTTGCCAATGTTTGAAACCCGTGAATGAATTGCAGGACAATTAATGACACTGTCAGTTCGTTACATTCGCTTACGCAAAAATACCCTTGGGAAAGGTATGAATCCATTTTATTCCCCCTAGCACAGGATTGAATAGCAAGAAAGACTGGGTCCTATAGCCTTGGTTGGAAGCTGGTCTACCGCGGAACGAAACGGCAACCCATTAATGAAATATTTTATCTATCTAAAGAGATATGATCGTCCAAGCGTATATCATGTGTGATATTTAACTGACTGACTGAATATCGCAGTGGAATTATTACTGTCTCTTACCATTTCAGTTTTAACTCATTGAGCGTGGCTATGAGTCTCATTCTCGCACTACATCATTTGTCATGGAGTCTGCATAGACGAATGATAGAGTGCCAATGACAAAATCTATGTGAGAAATTCAGACAGATTCAGTGGGCGCTTTTGTCAAGCTCGTTAAAGCGTTAGAAAATTCAAATCATATGTAGAAAATGTACAAAACAATGACATATTAAATGTTATACATATCCACACTTCGATGTGTAGAAAAATCACGTGGTCGAGATAAACACTCAGTTGTGGAGCAAGCTAAGTGAATAATAATTCAATCTTGAGAAAGAGAGCTATTTATGGTGCCATGGAGCATCTCATTGTGCTAAAGTGGGATAGTCCATTGCTTGGGCTGTGATTGGCTGCTGGTACTTGAGTGGAAGTATTTCTATATACATACCAGCTTGATTCATCAGTTAGATTGCAGGGTTTGCATTGAGTGACAACCTGCTTTATTTTTGTCTGCCAGCTGGACGCTAGCTGGGACACGTAAGCCGGTAAGTGCTGTTTATTGTATTGTTATTCTACATCTCTTTTTCCCCAATCGCGTGTGGGCAGTGGCTTTGGGGAGGGATGAGTTCCTTTAAACCTGGCTGGTTGTGTGGAAGTAGTCTGGACAATGCCCGAGGGGGCTTTGTCCGTGTTATTGTAGACGGCTGAGCAGTGTTTGATGTTATTCCAGCGTCGAATGTTTGTGGCACTGGTGTAGGGGTCTCGGGTAAGGCACTAGGTCTTGGAACTGGAATTGTTGGTGTATCCAGTTTCCTGAAGAGTCGGAGATTTCGTAAGGTAATTCTACCTGATCCGTCAACTCTGATACGGTATTGGTGGTTGGGGAGGGTTTCAATGACCTGACCTGTTGTGTCCCATCGGCGGGTTGACGGCCGTTGTAGTGCCACTATTTGTCCTATACATATGCAAAAAATCCTATACTTCAGCAAAGCAGCCTGCATTGATGTAGGGATTCTGTCCAAAGACTTCCCGAACCCGACGACTACAATATTACCCCAAACGGCAATGCAACATATGCCCTCGACAAGCACACATAAAAAATCAGACACGAGCCCTAAACAATGCAAAGTCGAGGGAAAATTTCCAACGCGCCCCCCAAAAAACCCTTTTCCCCCTTGCCTTACGCCCCTTTTTATTTTTGTATATTTGCTGAACTCGTTCTCTATGCGCTTTACATTTTGGATGTAAAAATGGGCAATAAAAAAACGACCTGATTTCTAATAAGAAAATTGAATTCGTGATAAACTTTCTATTATTCAAAGAGTGTAGACATTGTTCTGTTTAATCATGTGCTTCCTCGAATATCAAGTATAACAGAATATGAAATCCAACTTCATTTCTGAGTACAGAAAAGAGTAACTTGCTAAGCTGTATGTGATGCCTACAATAAAATTATTAATTTAATGACAGAGAGTAATACAAAAAAAATCACAAAAAAAGACTTAACGTAGGACAAAATTGTTGGTCCTCTTGCCTCAATAATAAATTGTGTAAGCTTTATTCTTGATTATTGCCTTGAATTGTTTTTGATAGTTCCTTACAAGATTACTAAACACACTGATATGTATTTTGCTGTATTTTGGCAATAACTTCCAGTTCCTCCAAATTGGAAGAACTTCTTTCTATTAGCTTTTCTTCAAATATTTCCATAAATCTTCAATGGGCTTTAGATCCGGACTTTTTACGGAGTACGCCAATTTAAATTTGCGGTCATCTAAGCATTTTGTAACGGTTCCTGTCGTGTGCTTCGGGTCATTGTTATGTTGGAACGTTTTTAATGCCCGCAGAACAGCCGTTTGTTTTATATTATTTTTTTAATAATAGACAAATAATATTTTATCCACGGTATCATGAAATGTCAATTGTTCTTTTGGTCCAGAATCAATGAAACATCCCCAGGGCGGAATGATCCCATCAACGCGATTAATCGTAGGCATGAGACTTTTTGGTTTGTAAGCTTCATTCACTTTCCTCCATATATAACGAGAGTACTTGTGACCCAATTATTCTAGTTTTGTTTCATCTGACCAAAAAGCATAGTTCTAATATTTAGTCCTATGTTCTAGACGACTTCTAGCTGAAGCAAATCTGCATTTTATGTTTAACCTTAAACATAGGATTTTTCCTATCTCGACGTGCTGCTCGATGAGAGTATCTGGTGATTGTCTTCGTCAATACATCCAACCCTGATGTCTTTACACAATTGACAATATCCTTTGTCATTAAGTGACGATTCTTCAAGACATCTCTGACAAATTCCCTTTCCATATTCCCAGAAATAATCCGTTTGCTGCCAGTTCTTAATTTAATCACAACGCAATGAGTCTCGTTATACTTCTTGATAATGCTACGAATTGTCGATCGAGGAACATTTAAACGCTTGGAAAGTGCTTTATATCCATTACCGTGTTTGTACGCATCAACTGTCAACATTCGGAGCTTCTTGTCAAGTTCGCCATGATTGCAGGACGACTGAGTTATTGCAGTATGTGGTCACATTCTTCATTACCTTTTAGAATGTAATTGAATCAGGCCAATAATATTTCATTTTCCAAGTGTACTTGTATTAAATGTAAAATTAAGAAAAAAAAAAAACATTACAATTATCATGGAGCAATATTATTTTATAATTTCCATAAGGTGGGCGAATATTTTCGGACTGCACCCATTTTTAGAAAAATCTATAACTATAAATATAACAGATCGAAATTTCTAAAAATTCCAAGAATTATTCAAAACAAATTACGGAATCAGCTATTTATGGTAAATGCAGTAAGTACATGCACATACTTGCATTTCCTTAGAAAATATACAAATATTCAGTGAGGCGACTAATACTAACCACAACTGTATATAAACATCAATCGATGAGGGAAAACACGGGTATGAGAATTTCAGTGAATAACTTAAGGGCCAAATTAGAAGGATGTCCCGAGTCCGGAAATATATGCTCTTAGGGAGTTACGTATAAATGATTCATATTTATATTGTTAGGTATAACAATATAAAACTAACGGTAGATGTAGTTCTCTTTCTCTCTCGTTCTCTGTATGTGTGTGTATGAGAGAGAGAGATGAAAATATAGTTTTAAGCTATGCTCTATTTATAGTTGCTCAATATCACAGAGAGAGCGACTGATTTTATAAGAGTTGAAAATGTGTATGAATAAGAGTTGAAGATTGCCTTGTTGCAAAATCTGTATAGATAAAAATATTATGTTGATACAACGCCATTGTTGATCTCATTAACCAGTATATATATATATATATATATATATATATATATATATATATATATATATATATATATAAAAAAAAAAAGACCACTTTAAGGTTCCATGTAATAAATTATTTCACCACAGCCCTTTTAAAAGGACTGCGGATCATCAGACTTTATTTCCAAACAAAAGAAAATTTTGTTTGGAAGAAAAGTCTTTAAAAAACCTAAAAATATCTTTATTTTCTCAGATGTATCAAGCCAATTTTGTTTACTTCATTCCACCGTTCATTCTTATCTCTCAAGACACACACACACACACACACACACACACACACACGCATATATTAACATTGCTAATTAATTCTTTGTATAAAATACTTCTTTATATATATATATATATATATATATATATATTCACGAAAAAAATTATATTCATTCCTGCTGCGTAATTACGTATTATATATGCGTGTTTGTGTGCGTGTGTGTATATATATATATATATATATATAGATGTGTGTGTGTGTGTGTGTGTGTGTGTGTGTGAATATGTATGTATTAGGGAGCAAGAATGCACATGAAAAGAGAACGAGAACTACAGAAAGATAATATTCTATTCAATTATCTTATGTTTCGGAGCATGCTTCATTGAAATGGCTTGAAAATATTCAGTTAGTTAAATTAACATTTTCACCAATTACATAGTTGACTATAGAAGGGAGATAACAATATCTTAGACGTGAAAAACTAAGTATTTTATTTATTCTCTCAATATAATTACTGACAGGATATTAACATCAATTTTCACTCAATCCGTGACGTTTTCTCACGGCATATATATTTTTTGTATGAAATTTCCGCCATAATAGTTAACTTACATTTTCCGACACGTTTTCATTTTCAGCCATGTATATCTGTCTGCCTTTATCATTCATGTCTTACGGAATATACTAAAGGTAGCGTTAGAATAAAATCGCTATTCACTATGTGGCTAATAGTTCTACTCTTTTGCATCTTGTGCATGTTTATGTTTCTTTCTCTAAAATCGTAAAATCCACATGTTTGAGGGTTTCTCGTGGATTAGGAATATTTTATAACCGCAGTCACTTGTGCCATCAATAAATAATCGGTTAATAATCATGGCTTTAGGGACATCTTTAAGTCCCTTAGGTGTGTTAAATTTGATTAATGGTCATATTTTAAAAGGAATAATTACTTTACGACGTTAATTTATCATTGAAACTGAAATTTTCTTAAATATTTTAGCATAACTGACATTTACTTTTGAACAATGCTTATATTATGCAAAAAGGTTGATTGATGGAATATCATACTAAGTACTTTTTAAAACGCAATGATATTTAAATTTAAACTATAGAACTAGACTGAAGATTAAAAATTTGGGAAGAACGATATAGGTCGCAGAGAATAATTCGCCGTCCACAGGAATCAATGTTTACAAAAAATTGTGCGAAACAATATCACAAGTGCATTAATGAATGCTAACTGACGTACGTCTTAATCAGCAAGAAATTTGTGTTTCATTTGTGACTAGCTGAAGAAATCGTTGAATTGTTATTTGTATAATTTTCTGTTTTTTTTTTAAATTTTACATGAGAATGTTTACATTTAACTTTTAATATATTGTCACAAGCCTTCTGAAATTAGGCTACCTTTCATGCCCTATGTTTTTTAAAATATTCTAACATTTAATATTTTTTAAGTACGTATTATAGCTCAGCATTGTTAATCTTTCTACAATGCAGTGAATATAGCGCTACATATTTTTTTTCGATTATGTTATGAAATTCTGATTATTAATTCAGTCATCAAAATCATTTTAACTGTCGCTGGATCGCCTGAGCTGTAAAAGCAGACCACCGGTTTTAACTACTTGTTTCATAACGTATGAATCTACGATATAATTAAACAATATAAGACATTGATATATTTAATAAAGAGGTATCAAAAAGATAAAGGAGTGTGACGAAAATTATCAAAACAATAAATCCTGACCTTTTGGGACAGCTACCTTGTGGTATAGTTCATAAGCCGGCTTCGGATCTAGGTCGATCTCTCATAGTAGTTCACACATTTTGACGGTGGTTGACGTTCCCTTGCTGACAGCTGCTTACCGTGACAGGTCAGTTCCCCGGCCACCTGTGGACTGCTTGTTGAACTTCCGTGTGACCCATTTTATAGCGTTTTTTTTATGGCTTAACAGGCTCGAAAAACGAAGCGAGTATAATTAGGAGGGAAGCATTTTTATTGGACGAAAAATAGAGCACTTTAAATATTATTTTATTTTTCGACTGGAACACGTGTGTCGGGAACATTTGTAAATGGCGATAATGGTCATTTTGTGACGGGGTTTTGTCCCGTTCACATCCGGCTCTCGCTCTTGAGTATTTTCCTGTAAATCAGCCGAGATATGTCTTATTTTATTTTATAACAGTAAGTATAAATTACCAGTTGTAAATCCTAAAAGAATCATCCATTTTCTGTTGTACAGAGTTTTTTTTTTGGGGGGGGTTCTACAAGTGCTAGCATTGGAAGAATATGTTATTTTTTTTTTGTTTTTTTTCTTCTTGACAAAGCTGCATATAATGATGCGCAGTTCATCAGACAGTATTCGCAGCTAAACGGGAATGTTTTGAATCACCTTTCATTTGGAAGTAAAAATGTAATATCTCTTCTCGACTAGAAACTTATCATAGTCGGAAGACATCTTGGTAGTAGATATGGGCCAACTACATTCTAAATCATTTATATTATTTGCATTGATCGCACTGTTGTCTTCGTCTTTAATGTCCCGTTCACGAGGTTTCGGCCGTTGTATGCACCGGTCTTTTTCATGTGATCGGAATTTCGAACTGAACACTTTATTTCGTCCAGCGGTGTAGATTGTTCTAGTTCCACGTGCCATACCTCTCCCGGATGGATTGGTTATCTCCCTCTAACTCAACTCTCCATTTTTTGAACTCACAACTATTTGGGTCATGTCACTGGATCCCGCCAACGCTTTTATCCACTAGGCCATGGGTCCTTTAGGAGCATACAACGTCCGAAACGCCGTGAAAAGTAAAATAAATATGAGGAAAACAGTCCGGACAATGAAAATAATTACAATATCTCATCTCAGAAATACAGACAGATATATTCTAAGTGATCGTCCGTTTCTGGCTACTCTTTATGTGCATGAGAGAGAAAATTTGTTCCAAAAACGGGAGACTCTTTCCAAAACAAAGTTCATCGCTAATCAGGTGATATTTGGATATTTCAGTATCTGCATATATTTCTGAGATAAAGTATTATGTACACTATTTCCATTATTCAGACTATTGTCCTCATCTTTACCGCCATATTTATCAGAACGTTTCGGCTATTGTACGCTTCGGTCTTTTTCGGGTGGTTGGAATGTCGAACTAAACCCGTTATTACGCTCGCTGGGGTAGATTTTTCTAGTTCCACGGGCCATGTCTAATGGATATCAGTTATCTCCTGTTAATACCCCTCTCCAAGTTCTCTACTGCCTTAACCAGGTATTGAACTCGCACTCTTTGGGTCCCGTCACTGGATCTAACTAACGCCTTTATCCATTGTGCCATGTGTCTTTAAGGTCATTAGATATTTTCTTTCCTTTCAAGACGTCTATAAAAGTCTGGCAGAATATTTTGTTTTGTGCTTTGTTTTGTGAATATAGAATGCCTAAATTTCAATCACCTTCAACTTGAATTGATAGGGTACTTCTGCTGGGTAGGTTGAAATGGAAACCTCAACCAGTTTTAACTGCATATCTTCTGCAAAAGTAATTCTTCTTCTAATCAAATTCTGAGAGAACTTCAATTTGTTCAGAATATTTAACTCCAATCTGAACTGCTTTTGGGAACACACTGATCACAAAGAAGAAAATGACACATTTTATGTGAATGCTATTTCTACTGCAACTAGTTAGAAAATTAGTTGTTTTTTTTTTCATCTGAAGCTTAATAGATACTTCATTCAAAGCATTTGAAGTAACTACAGGCTTCAGTTTCAAACATTTCATATTTCTTCGCTCAGAACTCTAAACCATTATTGCTTCATTAAATCATTTTCTGTACTCAGGATCTATCTCTTTAAGAAACGCTTTGAACATCTTATGTATAAACTCTGAAGAACGAATTTAGTTTACATTGGAAATAGCAATAAATGTGTCACAAGTGAATTTTATCATTTTACCATACAAAACCTGCTGATATATGATGCAGTAGTGGTTGAATATTCATCTCTCAATGAGTACATTTAGAAGTCAAAAAGCTTGAATATTTTTTCTAAACAGCAGGAGCGCCCTTGTTGCAAATATGCACTAAATTTGCGAAAACATTTTCCGATTTTAAATTAACGCATTTTCCTATTTCATTTAACAATGTCTTTTTCAGTTAGGCGACGAAAGAGATTTCGTGCTAGATCTTCTTGAAGTATATCAAAATGTTTATCCACTCCCCGAGTACAAAGAAGCCATTTAAAAAAAAGCGGATTTCTCTATAACTCAGTTTTAATTATCATATAAACTCGCGTATCATGCGACTTTTGAAGATCTCATTTTGAAGCTAATTTTAAGGTCGTCGCTTCATACATGTGATATAAAATTATATGAGGGGTCACGGCACATAGAAACAAAGACTATAAGAAATCTACTTAATATGTAATTATCAGACAATTCATCATGTGAAACACTTTTAAAGTTGACTTAATATTTCAGTCATTTTTAAAATATGAATGTTCACAATATTTATATAACCGTCACCACGAAATGGCTTTTTTTTTTTTAAATAACCTTACAAAATAGTGACTACGAATTGTATCATTTTAGGTGAGAGAAACAACAACTATGTTTTTGGCAGTTATTAAAGAGGCACAAAAGTATATTTTCATATTTGTGATTTGATTCTATTTTCAAATTACGTATAATGCTGAATTGGACGTTTAATTTCTTTCCGTATAGGTCGCTAAAGATACTTTATCTTTCAATCTAACTGTACTGGAAATATATTGTGATATTTCCATAGATACTTAATGTCACTAGAGTGTTGATGTTGGTCTTGATTTTAAATAGGGTATAATTCTATAAAATCCATAATCCCTTATTTCGACCAAATACGATTGTTTTTATGATTTCGCAGATTTATTAAAATCACGCGTGTAACTAAACAGTTTAATGTTTATAAATGTTTTCAAGGCACTCCACCATTTATAGTCCTCCATCATAACCAAATTATACAACATTCCTTTTCTGTCGAATTCGATTACCAAAAGTTGTTCCGTATTTGTATTATTACACTCGTTATAAATTTATCGTAACTATTTAAATCATTATGAATGCCATAGAGAAATATTCATGCTTTATCGTTTTAATAATCAGAAAAATTATATGATAATTTGTGTGTTCCAATTATTCAGCTTTATATATATATATATATATATATATATATATATATATATATATATATTCTGACAAAGCATTGATCTGAATGTATAACAAAGCTTGTGTTAAAATTAAAGAATAAAAATAATTGCGCTAAATCAGCTTTGCATTTTTGTAACAATGATGTTCACCTAGAACAAGCCCCAAGATCACTCGAGGTAGAATAAATTGTAATATGCTCATTTTATGCGGATATATGGGGAAAGTAACGGTTAAGCCTGAACTTAGAGAGTTTAAGATTTTAGTGGTTGGAGAAGCATTAACTTCGGAGTCAGTACTACAAAGTAGGGTTTCATGGAAAGATGCTGCTCAAGTGGAACTTACATCTCATCAATTGAATATGAAGAGAATAAGGACGGTTCGCATGTGATAGCGTGTCGTAGATGTGAAATTTGGAACTGATGCCACTAAAGAATGTAATTCGTCTGACCACTTTCAATAGAAATAGCGATAGAATTACGAAAAGCTTGCAACGTTTTGTCTGTGAGAAATCTTTTATAGGGTGGAAAACAATTCATCGCCAACAATGCTACATAGACGCTTTTGAACTCTCTTGAGACAGTAAAGACTGGGCAGCTGCTGCCATACAGAGCAGCTGTACTTCATTCTCGGTCCGAACTGACTCTTCTAAAAGTGGAGGAACCTTCTGAAGCTGTACAGGGAACCGATCATTCTTCCAGCATTCTTTTAGCGATTGGAAGTATGTAGAAATTCCTCTTGACGTCTGGGGCAACTTTTCCTCGCCAAAGGCCAAAGGCCGGTTCATTACGATAGACGAACATTAAGAGTCCGCTCAATGATAAAGGAAGGTGACTATTTTTTGTGTAATTGAACCCAGCCAACCCCTAACCCCGTTGAACTGTTACATCTCGGTCGGAAGAGAGATCAATTGTCAGCCTCTGGCCATCTAGAATGATAGAACTGCACCCATCTACCGTTGGGTTATTGGCCTAGATATCACAAAAGATCAGAGTATACGCTTTTAGCTACACGTTATAGAAAATGCATTACATCTTCATTAATCATTTAAGTTTATTATTATTATGATTATTATTATTATTTGTGTATGTTATGTTTCCTGTTTTGTAGCGATTTTCCAAGCGTAGCTTAGATATGGCACAAGGCCGAAAGTATGGGGTACCCAGTGAGGATCGAACTCACTACTCATTCGTAATTGCGCTAGCGAGACAAGCTTGCTAACCATCAAGGCCGAAAGCATGGGGCATCCAGTGAGGATCGAACTCACTTTTCAGTAGTAACTGACCTAGCAAGACAAGCTTGCTAACTATTACACCACTCCGAGGTACCCATATTTCCTGTTTTGTATCCTGTAGAGCTGGGTGCAAACTGGTCCTTACGCTCCTTAGAAGAATTATAATTTAATTGATAAAGATTTTCTGAGTATATATGATGTTCCTAGTAGGCCGATCTCTCGAGCAACTTGTATGTTGATGTTACCTGCAACACTGTTAGTAAAATTTACCACCCCTTTTTTTTCATGAGGACCAGTTTATTATTTTTATTATTATTATTATTATTATAGATTGAGAGAGCATCAAGTCAACAAAATGATAATAGAATACTAATATACGTATCCTTATATATCCATCATTGTCCTTGGTTTTGTAAGGATATATCAGTCACATGCATCACATCCAATGTGCGTGATATGAGAGATGTTAATTAAAGATAGGCTCAGAATGTAACTTTATGTCTGTTAACCCAGACATCTCAGTATCTAGAAGTGTCTTTCATATCTACATGGCTGCTTCCTTCTTGTAAACATAAGAAAGTAACATCCGCTGGACACCTGGTCATGACGTTTCGCGAATACATCCGCCCTGAACAGAGATACACAGTCTGTCAAAATTTAGGCTACATGACCAACTAGTTTAGGTCAGGCAACTGATCAGCAAAGGTATAGTACTGGATGGGATATTTATTCTACCAATCTTAATATATTAAGAAAAAATAAATGTGAACACCTCTAAGCAATTAAGATCAGAATGCATGGGAATTATACCCCATGGTAGTATCATGTTATTATATTATTATTTTATTTTCTTTGATTGTGGTGTACACATTTCTTTCCGGGTCCGGCCTAGAGACCTAAAGTTAGAAATGGCATCATGATATTTTCAACTGACGAATGAAAAAGAATAAGCACGCACACACACGCACACACACACGCACACAGACACAAGCACACACACACACATATTTTATGTAGATAAAGCCCTTCATAAGGTGCGGGTTGTACGCGTGAGAACATTGTTTTTGTATTTCATTAAGGCATGGACTTCCAGGAATACCTTCAATCAGTGTACTGGAATCATTTCAAACAAATCCATGGGCTCCAACTACAACAGGAATTATTATTATTATTATTATTATTATTATTATCAATATGAACATTGTTCTGACTATCATCCTCATCTTTGTTACCATATTTATCACAACGTTTCGGCCCTTGTACGACCCGGCCTTCTTCAGTTAGTTGTAATGTCGAAATGATCCATTTATTTCACTCGCTGGGGTAAGGCCCCCTTACCATAGAGAACATGTCTAAAGACTGTGTACGCAATCCCGTGCAGCTACGGAAAGAAATAAAAAGGGGAGACAGGTCGCCCCTTTAACGTAGGGCATCAAGAACACCAAAAAGCTGGTGCACGAGGGGGAGTGTAAAAATCAGGCGTGACTGACCACATATGGAGAGAAAAGGGAAATTACCACCCTCTGTGAGATCAGGTTGGAATCGTAGACGAAGAAAATTATTGGAAAATTCGTAAACTTAAGGAATCAGCAAATATGCTAGGCCACAAAAATCTCCTGAGCTGATGAAGCATAGAAATGAATACAATATAGGAACCAGTAATAAGGCGAGACAGAGAAAAGCAATAATAACAAGGAAAATGGCAATATGAGTTCTTATAAAAAACATGAAATGATAACAGCAAAAATTGTAATATGATCACTGGTAAAAAATTCAATGGTTACTGAAGACATTAGTTTTATAATACCCAGAAATTCATACACAGATGTTCTCAAGGACACATGGCACAGTGAATAAAGGCGTTAGTTAGATCCAGTGACAGGACCCAAAGAGTGCGAATGCAGTACCTGGTTAAGGCGGTGGAGAACCTGAATTAACAGGAGATAACTGATAACTGACATCCATTAGACATGGCATGTGGAACTAGAACAGTCCCTCCCAGTGAGCGAAATAAAGGGTTCAGTTCGACATTCCAACCACCTAAAGAAAGCCGGAGCGTACAACGGCCGAAACGTTGTGATAAATATGGCCACAAAGATGAGGATGATAGTCCGAACAATGTAAATAGTGTACATAATACCCCATCTCAGAAATATAGACAGATATTATTATCATCATCATATACTCTTGATTTTTAAGAAAATATTTAGTAATTTATATTGCGAGTGAAATAGCTAGGCCATTACAAAAGTTTTATTTAAATGTAGTGGTTATTTATTGATTAAGCGCCATGGAGAAATGAATAGTGGCTTGGGAAATCGGAGAGACGAGTTCAAATTCCAGGTGTATCCAGTGCCTTCGCTTACGAGCTAATACACTTGGTAAAGGTATAAATCATCTTCTCCCCTCTGGCTATGGGTAAATAGCAGGACAGATAGGTATCTATAGGCTTGGATAGTAATTAGTGTACTACAGAAAGAAATGGCAACCTACTGCGAGGAAAACTGTTCCTTGTCCATCATGTATCGAAAGATACATGATCGCCTAAGCGTGTCTCACGCATGATACATAACTGGTGATGGTTATTTATTTTGAATAACGTAATTTGATAAAATTTGCGTTTATGTAATTTTGTGAAAATATAAATGTCTAAAATTATTCATTGTTGGCGAATTATTGCAGATTTTACTAATTATTGCGAATTATTGCAGATTTTGCTAATTATTGAGAATTATTGCAGATTCTACTAATTATTGCTAATTATTGCAGATTTTACTAATTATAGCGAATTATTGCAGATTCTGCTAATTATTGCTAATTAATGCAGATTTTGCTAATTATTACTAATTATTGCAGATTTTAGTAATTATTGCGAATTATTGCAGATTCTGCTAATCATTGTTACTTATTGCAGATCTTGCTAATTATTGCGAATTATTGCAGATTCTATTATTATTGCTAATTATTGCAGATTTTGCTAATTATTGCAGATTCTTCTAATTATTGCGAATTATTGCAGATTTTACTAATTATTGAGAATTATTGCAGATTCTTCTAATTATTGCGAATTATTGCATATTTTCCTAATTATTGCGAATTATTGCAGTTTTTACTAATATATTTATATCCATTTTTTTTAAAAAATCACTTGTTCCAGATTCAGTCTGTTTACTGAAATCCCTAGAATAAGTGAGTAGTTTGAAACGAAAGAAACTGGGGTAATAATTGATAAAGTTTGACAATGAATCACTTCAATAATCATAAAAATACAAGATGGTGATGTTATTTCTCTTATGGTTGTGATGGTGGTAATTATTGCGGTGGAGTTGTCTAAATTTAATTGATTGCAATAGGTCTTATGTCTATGATAAATGTACGTTGTTTACATTGTTTCAACCTATCCATTAAACACTGAGAATGGTAGAGAAAGATGATAATAATGAATGGTACACAAGACATCAATAGAAATCTGCAGTTTCGTGATCTTTGCAACTGTCTGTGATTCAATCATTACGCTTATCGATAAACTAGAGCTCGGCTCAAGGTTCACTTCGATTTCGTGTGTCCGGACAGGGCGGCTTGCTTTGATAAGTTTTTCACAGCGGGAAACTACAGGAAGTTTGCGTGCGGGTAACTGAGAACGACACTGACTGACAATAACAAGGTTCTCACACAAAAAGAGATCTCGCAATGGGGTATCTCGCGAGAATTGCTGATCCGAACATGTTTTCTGAAGCCGTTCGTGATCTCATCATTGGCTTTAGAAACGGTGTGGGCGTCTAAATTCACGCATTCTCTGGATGGCGTGGATCGATGTAGTATCTTGTTACTGATTGTTATCTTTTCCTTTTACATGCGAAGTGGAATCCTATTTTGCTTTCATTTATTCTTTATTCTTTCTTTACTTCCGTTTTTCTTTCCTTCTTTCTTCCCTTCTTTTTTTATTCATTATTTCTTTCTTTCTTTCCTTCTTTCTTTTATTTCTTGCTGTGAGGATGTGTTAGTGGTGTAAATGATAGAGGCTCCTAATAATAAATTGGAGAGTCGAGTTCGAATTCACTTTCGTTCTGTTCACTTTTCGACAAATACCCTTGCTAAAGGTATATATACAACACCCTACTAAGGGGTAAATTTATCTGTAGATATCATTGTGATTGTTCGGAAATTCACTGTCAGAAAGAAATTCTTACAAGACCCCAAATTTTCGTTCATGTTGTCACTATGAACCATAATTTTTTATTGTAATAATATGTATGTTTTTTGTTCTTTTTTTGTTAATTTCTTCGACCAATTACGTCATCGCCCGCCACGGTTGCGAGTCATGGGCAACAACCAAAAGGGAAAGACCGCTTTTGAGATATAGCTTTATTGCAAAGTCCTTAGAGTGCCATGGACAGCGAGACGAACTACTTAGTGGATGTTCGACTCCATCAGAACAAGGTACGGTTTGAGAGAACAGATTACACTAAGGTAGCTCCGTTACTTCGGGCATATTATGCGACGGGTTATCTTCCTTAAGGACGTTCTGTTGTGCCCAGCATAGAGCAAGAGGCGGCAGCGATGACAACCCATGTCTTGAATTGAAAATATTAAGAGGTGGAGTATAATGACAGTGGCAGAGGCTGCAACAGACTGAGAAACAGGAGAGTGGAGTCCACAGCGGCAGACAATGTGCTAACTGAACAGATGATAGCAATGGTGAATCCAAAAATATATTTCGGCCTTTAAATAACAAGTAGAAGATTGATAATCCATAAAAAGTCTAATTAGTCTATCAATATGTTCTTTATTCCCACATTAATGCGTGATTATTTACCTCTTCCTTATTCGTCTATTTTCTAAAAAGATCCCTGCGTTATTCATTTGGTTCATTCCTTCTTTCATTTTCCCTTTTTTCTCTTTAAATTCTGTTTTTTTTTTTCACCTTTTCTTTCTTTCTTTCTTCATCTCTTTCTTCACCAAATATTATCTTTGAAATTTTGATACATAAAGCAGTAACATTATTTCAATTCTAATTCTATATTTCCCTCTCTCTCTCTCTCTCTCTCTCTCTCTCTCTTTCCGTTGAACGATATATCATGGTATATCAGCAGGTATCTCTCTAGTAAATATTAACCACATCTATTTGAATGACTCACTAATTACTTATTTCTTTTACTCATATAATCTCATTATTTCTTTTCCTAATTACAAGTGTTTCAGTCTATTTTTTGCAGTAAGGTTCACCTTGTACAATACCCGGGGTCCACCATAGGTAGGAGGGAAAAATGACGGTTGACTCTAAGCTTATACAGTTTAAGATTGTAGTGATAGGGAAAAAGACGAGGAGATTATTTTGAACTTTATCAAACGGTAAAGTGAGGTCCGGGAAGCTCCTACTAAAATACGGCAACAGTACTGGATTTTCGACCTGATCTGGTTCTTATAAAGGTAGAGGATTAAGTGTAGCTATTTTCCACAGATATTATCTTTTCGAATTTTGAACTTCACCTTTCAAATGTCACTACCTTTCTCACTTAAACTTACTATATAAGATTATCTTCCTGATTTTTGTTTTGCTTTCCTTCTTTTGACTCCACCAAAGTATACCAAATCTTTTTTTCACTCAATTAATCTTTGTTGATGTTTACCGCAATTCTGTTCATTTTACTTCAAAAAAAGTTCTGAATATTAAATTTACAAAGACAGAATGCTCAGTTGTCTTCAAAAGAGACAGCCCAAGGTGTGATGTACGTAGTGAGTTCATCTAAATCAAACACTTACAGATATTTCACTATCTGAGTAGTGTAGGAAATGACAGCAGATAAGGTGACGCCGAATCCCAAAGCCCAGGGGAATAGTGGTAGATGCATTCCAGAAAAAAAAGAAAGTATTAATAAAATGAAAGATTTCGTTGTAGATAATAAAAGATTGTTGTGCTGCTATGTAATATCTAATCACACAGACAGAGAAGAGACATGATACCATAATGAATAGCAAAGAATATCTGAACAAATGGAAAGTTTTAAGAAAATAATATGTGAACCAATTTATGCAATCAGAAAGAGACAGGGGAAAATACTTTGACACATAATGCGAAAAGATAGCATGGAGATTATAACACTAATAGGACGTACTGAAGTTATGGATGGCAAGTGAGGGAGAGCGAATAATCTGCTAAACTATCTGAAGTGAATGGTTGGCAAAACAAAGATTTATTGACTGATTTTTTTTATGGCTTATCATCATTTGTAGTTTATTCATTTCTATTAAGCGTTTCACCCCAAGTAAGGCGGGAAGCTACTAGCACGCAAGGGGTTACAGAGAGTTGAAGCGAGATCAAATAGGAGTGATAGAGGAAACTATGAAGAGAATGATAGGGGATAGATCAAGGCATCTGGAGACGTCGATTGGCATTACATTTGAATAGTTGGAGATTATAGCTATCAGGGAAACAAGAAATGGGGAGGGATTTCCACTGGCCAGAAATGCGAAACATGTAGCTATTGGAGTAGAAGAGACGGCTACATTTAACAGTTTCGACAGTGAAAGGATGAGAGCCAGATGCCAGCCTAGTTGAGCGCTTAAATTCATGAAGTCTGGGAACCAGCGAAAGCAGCTCATCGGAGCAGTTATAGTTAATGTATTTGTAAAAAAGACAGAGGGAATATTTTAGATTGTAAGATTTCTTTTGTAGATAATAATTATTTACTAATAGAATTTTTACAATGTAACCCATAGCTGGCCGACGTTGCGGTTGGGCGGGGGAGATGTATCTGGGTATTATAAACTTCAACCAACATTTTTTACCAGTGCTCATATTGCAATTTTTGCTGTTATCATTGCAGGTTCTTTATATTTATTTCTATGCTTGGTCGACCAAGCATAGAAATGAAAACAATATGGGAACCAGTAATAAGCAGTGCCAGAGAAAAGCGATAATAACAAAAAAATTGCAATATGAGGTTTGGTAAAAACGTGAAATGATAACAGCAAAGACTGCAATATGAGAACTGGTAAAACAATGATTGCTGATGACATTACGCCATTGACAAGACCCAAAGAGTGTGAGTTCAAAACCCGGGTAAGGCAGTGAAGAACTAGGAGAAGTGAATTAACAGGAGATAACTGATAACTGGCATCCATTAAACATGGCACGTGGAACTAGAACAGTCTACCCCAGTGAGCTAAATAAAGGGTTTAGTTCGACATTCCAACCAACTGAAGAAGTCTGGGGCGTACAACGGCCGAAACGTTTTAATACATATGGCGACAAAGATAAGGACAAAGATAGTCCGAATCATGTAAATAGGTTTTTTTGTCGTTTTTATTTTCGGACACTGCTTTTTTTTTCTTATTTTACTAAAGTTTTTCCAATACAAGAACGAAGACCCACCCAAGTTTTACTGAATGATGGGCGTGTTATAGACGTAAAAGGGATGAAATAGGAATGAAAGACGATGAGAATATGAAGTATAATTAACGATTGAACTTAGACTTGAAGAGATTAACATTGTAGTGCTCGCGTAAGGATCCATACGAGAGCGAGTTCCACAGCGAGTGGCATTTGTGAAGAAGTTTTTTTTTTATTACATGGTAACTTAAAGAATGAAAATGCTCTTGCCTGTAAAGGTCTTAGACGGTGGCAGTGAAAAATGGTGCTTTTCTGAACATTTGCCTGGAAAGTAGCGATAAAATAGGGATAGACTTGTGACTTTGCTTCCTCTGAGAAGGAGCAGCAGAATGGAAAATGTTTGACCCACCATCAAAGTGAAAGTGAAAGTAAATTATTAGATTGGAATTTCAACTCAGCTCACTGATTTTATCTTTTTCGCGTCGATAACCGTTATACAAACAATGAATAACAAACCATCATAATTTAAGTTTTTCATTGTGGCTTTTACATAAATATCATTTAGCAGTAAACATTTCTGAAGGCGCCCTCAAAATCACTTTATCTTCCGCAAATTAGTTCATAACAAGAAAACCACGGATATCATTGTAATGTAGTTTGATTCTTGCTATGGAGTCTGTTATCGCGATGGTGTGCTAGCTTCGTTGTAATTTACTAAATATCTACATAATTTCGAGTCAGTTATGTGCAATGTGGGATACACGCTCAGGCGATCATGTATATTTCGATATATAACTGAGAAGGCAGTTTTATTTTTCACCACAAAAGGTTACCTTTTCTTTCTGAGGTAGAGCAGTTGCCATTCAAGGATATAGAACTAGGTCTGTACTGCTATTTACCCATAGCTGGGGGGAGAGAAAAAGAGAATGTCTGCCTTTCTCAAGAAACGTAAGTGAATGTAATGGATTCGATTGGAATTCGAACTCAACTCTTCGATTCCTCAATCCGAGCCGCTATTCCTTATGTAGAGCAAAGCGAAATTATCAAGTAGTGTTTCCTGATTTTCTGTAATATTTGGCTCAAACTGTAGACGTTCTTAAATTAAATAATAAAGAATCATTTTCAAAGCCAAAGACGAATGCTGTAGATGTTATTCGATAACATCGTTTGATTGTGTTCGATTCTCTAAATATTCTTATTAAATAAAACAACACGAAACACAAGCAAAACGATACGATTCTTTTTCCTTTTCTTTTTCTAAAACATCTCAAAGAAATAGAAACAGAAACCTGCAGAAAATAATTTCTCTAAGTGATCATCTTTTTCAAAGAGATAAAACTAAGTTATAACTGGATTCTCAATAACAATACTTTCCTTTGAATGCACATTTTCCTTGTGATGATAAGTAGGCTCTTGCATCAGTCGTCAATTCTTTATTAATATTGCTCAAACAATTATTTTCTATTTAACGCTATTTAAATATCTAAAAGATAGTCACACTAGGTTGTTACGTTTTTCTTCGAAACTATCATATATATGTTGCACTGACTTTTATGTCAACGGTGGGGAAAATTTCAATCTTATTTATTCGTTCTACTTATTTAAAAAAAAATGTGTATTTAAATTTTAATATTTTTTTCATATATTAATATATGCCTGGAAGTTGTTTTTCTTCACTGTCACTGTTTGAATATAGTTAAGATTTTAAACCTTTCTTAACGGGTTCGACCACATATATGACATCCATATGAGAGTCAAAATCAGACGAAGTGCATAACTCGAGTTGTTAGGTCAATGTTTTGGTTCTGTAGCAACATCCTGTGTTGTACAAAACTACTACAACAGCCTATGCGATTTTCAATTTCTTTATCTCCGAAACTGAGGCTATATTTTTTATCTGCGAAACTGACGTCATATTCTTTATATCCAAAACTAAACAGTCAGTGAATTTTCACCTGTTACAAACATTTCGAAGCAAGCAAGACAAAAGCAACAGATCATTATTGTTAAGAACGAATGGCGGGTGAAGATTGAGACAAAAATGCTGAAAGTCTGTTAATAAAACATCAGAAATCTTTCAAAGTAACTACGAATGTCTCTAGTCTGTAAATGTTTTCATCTTCTGAAGTCAGAAGATGGGAACTTTTCACTTTGATTGATTCTATTGTTTTTTTCTTTTTATCCTTGGTCCCTATATATATTACACGGAAAAGAAGCGATAGAATTAATATGTTCCCTTCTAATTTTCCTTCACGCAATGATGACAATACATTTTCGTACCACGAACGTGACCAAAACACTAGGAAGACAAGACACTTTTCGGAACTATACTTTTCTCATTCCCGTCCTATGATAAAAAGCAAGTTCCACTCATGATTGCTTCTTCCCAAGAACAGCTAATTTTTCTAACAGACTCCCGGAGGATGCTACCCGATCACCACATTTTTAACCTGTTCAAGTCTAGAGTTAACTGATATTTATCCTATATATACTCATAATATGCTCCGCTTCTTTTAAACACTTAAAGACATCACTTTCTATCATGCTCCCCTTTTAGTGGCTCTTAGGATTTCTATTGGGTGAACAATAACAAAAAAAGAAATATGAAAACAATATGTGATACTGTTTACAATCAGCAAAAAAAAAAACAATTTGATTCAATTAACACCTCTAGAATTATTAAGTTGTTTAATATGTCCATTGAATTTTATTGAGTCGTTTAATATGTCCACTGAATTTTATTTCGAACTATTTAAGCTTCCCGTTTATACCGACACTTTCATGTGATGTAATGGTTTGAAAGCATGTCTCACCACATCAATGAAAATTGATTTGTGAGTTCGGTCAGCATTGGGTTCAGTCTTGTGGCATACCTAAGCTATGACTCAGTAAATCACTATATTCGACATGGGTTAACTTTAGGTTATCGTTCAGTTTCAAATCCCGAGATTAATTATCCCCATTATTAATTCAGAAGATGAGGAATATTCATAAAAAATAGCATATTTTCTCTCAATGATTAGATGAACTAAAACGTTAATTCTATGTTTATCGTCAGACATAATTACGACTGTTTATATTTAACTAACTAATAATTAAACATTTCTTTTTTTTAATTATATATCGGGAATCGACATCTGCGCGAAGATGATATTTTAGTTGTCAAAATTAGTTTGTTTTGCTTCATTGATTCAAATACTGAATATGAAAGAAAAAATATCATCCGTTCTGGTATATTTATTTTTAAAAAGAATATTTAAATCCTATTAAAGTGCGACTCAAATTCAAAAATAGATATGCGCTGTTTATTCAAAGGGTAGACATTTCAAGCAATTAATGGAAATTTTGATCCAACAATGAAGAAATTAGTGGTACGATGGAAGCTTCGGTCTGCTCACTTAGAATTTAGGAAATTAGCTAACTTCAGATTCAAAGCGAGGCTCTTATGTGCACTTCATACTTTTTATTTTATATATTTTATGGTAATCAACCTAAAATAATGGAAATAATGAAAATAATGGAGTCAAACAATGGACTAAGCAAAGCAAAACACTCCACGCCCTTTCTCAAGAATATTCATACACATATACATACCAACATGCATACACAAATATACTATATATATATATATATATATATATATATATATATATATATATATATATATATATATATATATATATATAATTTTTCTTGTAATTAATTCGACCCAAGTGGGAATGCCTCTAGTACGCAATGGGTAAAGAGAATCAAATTGTGAGAAAGGACTCGGCATGGAGGTGAGGAAAATTTAAAAAATGAACGGGATTCAAGTCGACAGAAGATAGATATTTAAATTTTTGTAAATTGTAGTTTTTAGAGAAGCAAGTAAATGGAAGGAACTTCCACTGTCGGGAAGTGTGAGAGAAGAAACGTTTGGAGCAGAAGTGGCGATTACATTTAATTATTTCAACAGTAAAAAGGTGGAACGTATATGCCACTTTAGTAGCACGCTTAAATTCATGTCGTCAGAGAACCTGGAGAAAATAGCTGGTCAGAGCATTTGCTGGTATTTGTAGAAATGACAGACCAAGCCAGGTCACGTCGAATCTGTTGCAGTGAATTTTGTCAAGAATCTCGACATGTTTAGCAGACCAGATAAGGCAACACTATTCAATGCACGGCGTAACGGTAGATTTGTATATGTGCAAGATTGAGAAAAACCTTCTCGCACGAAGCAGTGAATGGAATTTCCTGGAGGTAGATGCAGCTATAGTTTCAATGCAATTGTTCAGCTGCAAGTCAGTTGAAAACGTGTGGTCTAGAAGGCGCAATGAAACTTTCTCCAAGAGTTGAGCATCAACCATGTTGATGGCGTGTATGGAAGTTCCTCTAAGGTAGTTTAATGACAGTAGTTTACTTCTGAAGGCATTAAAATTGACGTGTCATATTCTGTCCCAGTTACCCACTAAATGATTTTACTTTTTACGACCAGCGGTCAGTTTAACTTTATCAGTTCTCACTAATTTGCTATTGAGTAAATGGCAGTGCCTTCTGCATAAATGTCTACATGGGAACTAATAACTTCGAAAAATAATCTATGAACGCCAGAAACAACGTAGGACCTTGGATAGAGCCTCGCATTCGTGTGAAATGAATAATAAACGAATCCGTTCTGAACGACCTTCATTTCACGATTTATAGAAATTATTGGATTAAATCAATCTGTCGTCATTTAATACTGTATTCCTGAAGCTTGGTTTGAAGACCAGCATGCCGAAATCTGTCAAACGATATATTTAAAGCCTCAGCTCGAGCTTTGCAGGTATTATCAAGAGCTTGGTATATATATTCGGTAATGACCGTAAGCACATCAGTGGTAGACCGGGAAAAACGGAAGCTATATTGTTCGCCAGTGTGTGTGTGTGCGTGCGTGTGTGCGTGTGTGTGTGAAAGTTTAGGAGAATGTACAGTAAGATTACAGCGTTCAAAACATTAATCTAAAATCAGTGCTCGATACACAAAGTAAATCCGTAAATATTTATTCATTTTATGCAGTGTTAAATTAGGACATGCACATATCCACTACAAAATTGTACATTTTTGTTTCAACGTCAAAAAAATGGAAAAACCTTTTTTAGACGTCTCATCAGGTGGGGAATCACGTTGAAAGAAAATGTACAATTTTGTAGCAGATATTTGCATGTTTTCATGCAACACTGCATAAAATGAATATATATATATATATATATATATATATATAGGCATATATAGATATACAATATACATATATATCCATGTATCTTATATCTATGTTTCTCAAAATGTGTGTGTATGTATGCATGTGTGTGCGTGTGTGATCGGATGTTCTTCGTGAGTTTCCTCAATTTTCACCCGATTTCGCTGATTTTTTTTTTTTTTTACAGTTAACTCTTCAGTGTGGTGTTTTGAGTTCAAACTGTTGGCGACAAATGCTCTCCACTAGTTCCTGTCCATTGTAACCTTTAGTAATGTTTTACTTTTTACTAGAAGTTTTGGGATCTATATATTTCATAAAAACTTTAATAAAAATCAATACTTTAAGTTATTACAATAATATTATCTATATCTATAAGACTTGTAATGTGTATGTATGTATGTATGTATGTATGTGCGTGTGAACTGATGTTTTTTATCGGATTTCGATGATTTGTTTTTTTTTTTTGTTTTTTTTTTGCTAGATAGATAATTCTTTAGTGCTGGTTTTGATTTCAAATTACCCATTCCTCTTCTCTTGGCTAAGATTCAGTATCTCTCAAGTGAGATGAACTTTTCCGTTGCATAAAGCCAACTACAACTCTTTTAAGATCAAAAAGGAGAACTATTTTCTCCAGGTTCTTCAGTTTCATTGTCGTTTATAACCGTTCCCAATTTATTTTTATTGTATTGCTAGTTTTCTTGCATTGCCTTTATCGTAGTCATAATTAAGCTTGCTTTTTTATTACTCAACATTATTTTTTCCAAATTTTCCTAAAGATATTCGAGCTTAGGGATCCCTGTAACTTTACAACGTTCAGTTCTGGTATTCGCCCACACATTCCATTTGACAATTTATACTTGCCTAAGACATACCATCAAAGAAAAGTAATTTCTCTCTCAATCATACACGCGCACACGGAAACACAGGTGCGCTCACACAAAACACACGCGCGGTCTCTCACACACAAAACGCACACAAAACACACACACACACACACACACACATATATATATATATATATATATATATATATATATATATCATTATTATTATTATTATTATTGTTAAGATATTGTTTTATGATATACTATAATTATTGAATAGAGTATGTAAATATAAATGTGTGTGTACTTTGAGGTCAGCACACCAGGAAGGCTGTCTCCTGTTTAAACGTGATCGCCAGACGTTTTGAGACCAATGTCCATATATATATATATATATATATATATATATATATATATATATATATATATATATATATATATATATATATATATATATATTGCTAACAGGTAAGACTAATTCAAAAGTGCTGCATCAAACAAGTGGAGATTTCTCAAACATGACCACTGATCTACATTTATTTTTAAGGGAAGTCAAAATTTCAGAAATAAATAGTTGTTTGCCAGATATATATTAGTTAAGTAATTACGTGCGTTTCATGGACACTCCCACTACCATCGGTCGAAATGTTATTGTTCGCCTTCCAAATCAAAGCCTTTCGTTATCACGTAAAAGGAGACAATTCTCTCATCCGATAATCATCTCTCTTCATTTCGCTTTGACTGACGTCAAAACGCGTTTTGTAAATAACTACTTGTCTATAAATAGCAAATGCCTTTTAAGTTCCGCAACAATTTTGTGTTGTTCTCATCTAAATGAACTTTGTAACATTTCATTGCCATGCTGCGTTTAAATACACAGTTTTAGGTTCATCTTGCACCTCATACATTGAAACAATATTAACCGACGCACCAGCTTGACCACCGGGTTTGTGTACATTTCGTGAGTAATACATTTAGCTGTGAACTAAATTGCGCAGTCGGAGGCAACGGCAGCAAATTATGAATTACGCTGTCAATGTGGGTACTTAAGTGCATTTCTCGCCAAATTCGTTCTCCGTACGGAATGACGTATTTAAAGAACACGGATTGATCTGACCTTTATTTAATCAAGACGTACTTGGACCCAGGTTACTTTTGTTACTCAGATGATTTATAGGAATCACAGCTTTATTGCTTCTTCGCATTCTTAACTGTGAAGTACTTAGAATTCGCCCATATAATTAACACAATACAAGTCTGAAGCAATTTCTAGTACTTATGGAGGATGTTTCTTTTACTAAGGTTCACCCAGTACAATCTCAGAGCTTTTCAAGTTAAAGGGTTACTAATTGATTTGGTCGTTTTTATTCAGCGGTATATCAAAGATTGTATAGGGTATTTAATGCCGAAATCTACATATATTACACGCTATTTTAATTTATCTTTGCAGTTAATAAGTGACACAAGGGGTGAGGGAATAGCGGATTCTTACAGTGTATCTGTGCGTAAGTAAATATAATGAAGTAAGTTGGAATTGGAAGTCGGCTCTCTGATTAAAATTTCCGAGCGAGTATTCCATTAGACCACCCGTAACTTCGAGCTTACCACACCTAGTATCCCCATGCGATCACCTAGCTAGCTGCTGACCAGGCTCGACGTGATTTAACTTCGACCGTCGTACAGAAACCGATGCCTCAACTTGATGTGATAGTAAGGCTTACTAATCGAGGTGTATGATATTAATATAAGAGATGGAAGTAAATAGTATAAAGGGGAATGGATAAGAGTGACAGTTGACTTGAGTAGGGTAAGCCTCAACAGATGAATCTGTTCTTGGTAAAATGCTGTTGAACCTTACAGCAGAAATACGGAGGGAATGATCATAGTGTGACATCTTAGAAGGAGAATAATAGGTCTTCACTCTGATGGTCTAAATAATGGAACAGACCACTTCCCTTTGGAAATGGCAATTAGGTAAGAGTAGGCCCGCGAATCTATTGAAAACAAAAGAGTAGGAAATAAGTCATCCAAGAGAATATACAAATCAAAAATACAAAAAGGTTTGGCAGCTCTAAACGAGATAGGACAGCGTACTCCCGTTTTAGACGATACTGATACTCGTAAAATTAAAACGTGTCTAAGCTTGTTTATTTTTTAAAAAAAATATAGCAATTGGGAATTTGAAAAATGAAATAGTAAATTCAATATACGAATCCGGTTTTTGAGCATGGATTCATTTAGTCAGTTAAGTGGCATATATGATACATGCTTCAGTAATCATGACTCTTTCAATTCATGACTCAGAGACGGAAGATTTTCCCGCAGTAGATTGCCATTTCTTTCAGCGATAGACTGGTTGCCAACCAATATGTATGACCCAGCCCTTACTGATATTCAGCCCATAGAAAGGGAGAGTTTATGTCACGTCAACATCTATAATGTAATATAAACGACCAAACTGAATAATGAAAATAAAAATGAATTTCAATTCGACCGTTTATGTGACGTCACCTTGGGTGACTGGAAATTGGTTGAATCAAATGCGAGAAAAACGAAATTAAAAAAAGAAACATTTCCTTAAATAAACGTAGACCAATCCTTGAAAACAAAGTTAGAATTCTTCGAAAGTATTCGGGAAGAAAATAGGATAAAATAAAAATGAATATGAACATTCGCTAATTTAACGATAACACGAAACACCTAAATCGGTGATATGAAATGTTCAATGAAATAAGTGATAGACAGAAATTCTCCATATTATTTATCAAATATATTTGAGCGAATTATTGCTGCTGAATTCATTGTCCGATGAAATCCTAAGTGACAAAACATGACACATAAAAGCATTTTCTATTCAGTCACAGATCTTTCCCCAAAATCTGTTCTTCGTATATAAAAATATATCTATATGTATGGGTAAAAGTGATCAATACCAGGGATAAAACTGTACATTGAAGTCAACACCCATCATGGACAGAAAGTTTCATGCTAAATGCATTTATTAAGTCATGTGCACATGGCCTGAGGATTGCGTGTTGAATTCATTGTCCATATATATATATATATATATATATATATATATATATATATATATATATATATATATATATATATATATATATTTTTATAGCATGCTATATTTATAGGCGAAAGGGCTCGATTTCTGGAGTAGAGCATGTGTACATATAAAACTCGATACTGAAGTCAACACCAAGTTCATGTACGTAGACCACAGACATAGCCTTAAGAGTGTGTTCGATCATGGTATAAGCATTCGCTAATATCTATATCTATCTATTTATCTATATCTCTCTCTTTCTCTCTCTCTATTTCTCTCTCTCTATATATATAGAGAGAGAGAGAGAGAGAGATAGATAGAGAGATATATAGATAAATAGATAGATATAGATATATATTCAAAGTTTTAAAACCAGACGAAAGAATGAAAAGGTAACAATACTTTTAGGTTATATATATATATATATATATATATATATATATATATATATATATATATATATATATGGCGTTTAAGTTAAGTCAATAGCATATATTACTCAGAATATACACGTGAATGTATTCACATGTTTTTTTTTAAACATTTTACTCTCATTATATGAACATATCAACTGTGTGTTGTTAGATGTACATTCGAATGTTGGCGATATATATGTGCACATGTATATGTCAATTTGATATGTGCGCTCCGTAGATTTAGCGTTTTCTATATTCGGACATTGATGTATTAGAAAGTGTTTGCAGGTCAAACTTAGAACAGCTTTAATATTGCACCACCTTTCAAGTGATTCAGACGTCTGAGTTCAAGTCGGTGAGTTGTATGATAATTAATTGCATTCTTTAAAGTACAAAAAGTAAATAGTAAGAAACGACTGTTCAGGTTTGGATCAATTTCTACTGCTCAATGAAATGGTGCCGTTAAACTTTCGAATTGATGATTTATTCGATTGTCACAAACATAATAATAGAAGACGATCCGTCTGCCGTAAACATGTTTAGGGATAGTTTTGTTCGTTCAACAACTGCATAGACCATTTATGCTTTATTTGTAACTATTCTGAATGGACCATAGAGATTTTGCGAGAGAAGTGCATTATCTGTCATGAACATCTCTCGGTCAGGACGAATAGCGACATCCTGTTGGAACAGGCATAAACAGATTCCAAAGATTACCGTCTACCAAACTTCAGTGACAAGAAATAGGTTAACAATTGGTATGGTTTTGAGCTACGCAGTAATCACTTCACCAAACAGCATATCTGAGCGGCTGTTCGGTTGAACTCTCTGCCTTCGGGCGGGGAGGAACCCGAACGATCCCACGCTGAAGGGCGGTGTCTCTTTCGGGGAGCTGAACCGACCCTGAACCCGTTTATACGGGTTCAATGGGGATATTTTTGGCCGAGCCCACGCGCTCGGATTTCTCACGTTAAACCGGCCTTGTGTCACATGACGCCCTCCGGCCCTCCAGGGGACCGGCTGATCGGGAACTCTCTGCCTTCGGCTGGGAGGAACTGAATATAGGGCGGTCAATGAACCGACCCTGAACGTTTATACGGGTTCAAGTTTTGACCGGCTGATCGGTTGAACTCTGCCTTCCGGGCCGGGGTGACTGGGAGGAACCCGCCTTCGGTCGAAGGGACCGAAAGAGGCTACGCTGAAGGGCGGATTCTCTTTCGGGGAGGTAAACCGACCCTGAACCCGTTTCTACGGGTTCAATGAGCATATTTTTGGCGGGCCCACGGGCCCGGAGACTCCACATTAAACCGGCCTTGTGCCACATGCTCCCCTCGTGTGTGTGTGTATGGGGGGGGTTTACTGAATATCGTCAGTAGTTCAAGTCGAGGCAAGAGTCGAGTCAGAGGCAGTCCGAAACAGAGTCACGTTCAGACAATTACTGCAAGACATTGGAATAGTGATAATGGTCGAAACTACATTGTTCTCTCTAGTAAACCTGATTGTTCATAATAACACTTCTACTTCTTTGTATATATTCCTGTTTGTAATATATCTGTGTTGTTCCATATACGTGTTCGGGTTCTTCTTTATTGGTTCTCCCTTGGACTATCACCGTGGTACAAGGAACCGGACCATAACAATAATAAACAGTATTAAACAACATTTACCGGAGGACGAATATTTTCTTTGAAAATTTCTCGGACATTCAGGCTGGTAAATGTTGTTTTATACTGTTTATTATAAACATAACATTACTTAAATATTTATTTATATTAAATACTTAATTTATTTATCTATAAATATAATGTAGAAACATAAAAATGTTTTAAATATATATATATATATATATATATATATATATATATATATATATATATATATATTTCATTGAATATGACAGACAACGTGCTTTTATTTGTTTTTTTATACAATTTCTCACGCGATTTAATATATTTTTTTCTTTTCATATGATAAATTATATAAAAGAAACTGTCCGAATGTTCTTTTTATCCGTGCACTTTCGGCTATACATTTAGCCATTTTCAAGGATTAAATATTTTATCTGTTAAAAATGAAATACTTTGTGCATGTATGTATTTATATAATGTTTTCATTCTTCAAAACACGGTCAAGATATGTATTGTCGAAAGCGCTCGGTTTAAAAAAAAACAAAAAAAAAAACATTCGGACAGTTTTTTTCTATAATTTATCATCTGAATAGAAAAAAGCGCCTTTTCTGTTGTATTCAATGAAATGTGCATGAAAGAAAGATTTCTGCGTAAATACATACTCACACAGACACACACAGACAGACACACACACACGATGAGAACGTAATTTGACTGGAGAGGAACACATATGTTTATAAACTTGGTTTATAAACATCGTTTGTCCGTCTGTAATATCTTTATAATAAATGTATATATGTGTGTGTAGTGTGTGCGTGTGTTTGTATACATATATTGTATTTATAAACATGGTATAGTAAATATATTAGGCTAATTGAAGACATTCGATTGATAACAACAGCATTAATAATAATGATAACAATAATGCTAATGAAGATAAAAGTATTTACTATTAGAATGCTTTTGGTTCAAATAGAAGCATGATGGAAAAAATTGATAATATTCGAAAATTTTTCTCCTATCATATATATATATATATATATATATATATATATATATACGTATGTATGTATCTATGTATGCACGTGTGTGTATGCACACACAAAGATTTATATATTAGTGTAGTGACTACCAAAAACCACCATAACTAAGTTTTAAAAATGTAAAATCTTTCTTGAAGCTTTTAGTTTAGTTTTAACTTCAGCCTAATACATTACGTTTAATATTTGTGATAAGCAAAATGTTTTTATGCATTTCAAATACTAATTTAAACTGACTGGAAGTTTTTGATTTGTTTTGTTTGTTTTTTTCATTTTTTTTTCTTTTGCTAAAATAGCTGATATTAGTCGATTTACATCGTAATACACTTTATTAAAAACTGTCCCAAAATAAAAATCAATAAATATCGGATATTTTGACACATTTGAAATAAAAGTTAATTCTTGGTTTTAAAAATCTTCAAAAAATACTACATAAATTTCTTGAAATTTATTTCAGCAATATTAACTTTTTTAAAGTATAATCGGTTTGATTTGACATAATTATTATTTACTTTAAATTCAAAATATCGCATAAATGCATTTTTTCATGCTTACAGGATCTGTGATTTCAACCTGACATTAGCTGTTTTGACGTGTTGAAAACTGATGCCAGATTCTATATTATTCTACGGGGAATATCTGTAAAACATAATTTAAAGTATGACGAGTGTACTTTTTATATAATTCTAAGTACTCTAATCTAAAAAAAAATCTTAGTATTCTCCGTAATCTAATATTTTATTGAACTTTAGTAATTTTGTCATTAAATTTAGTATGGTTATTGCATTTAGTGCATGGTCGTCCGTACTTAAAAATTTGCACGTTTATATACATACAAACGCATCAAAGTTCTTTTTTAAAATATTAAGTTTGATGATTCGTATTAATATTTTCCATTACTAATTAGTAATTTCTAATTAGTAAATATAGTGTTGCTTAATAATAACATCATCTAAAAGGCTGAAATTAATAAAGTATTTTAAATCATTTAAAATTTAATCTTTTGAAAAATGAAAACAATTCTTGTAAAAATTCATTATTCATCTAAATGTTTTTTTTTTGTTTTTTTTCTTATGACAGTTTCATTAATATATTTTATTTATAAAAGCGAATGTTTGCTAATGCGTGCATTTGCAATCGAATTTGGTATATTTGCCGCTGATAAGGAATAATGCCAGTATTTATATACTAATTTTAAATATTATAGTAGGGATAAACAGATTTTTCAAATTCAAGTCTTAAATTCCAGAATTTGGTGTCAAATTGAATTTACATAAATTTTATTACATGAATTTATTTATTTCAAATTTCCCGTATCCTTGCAGAATGTATACGTTTATGGCTCTCCACATCTGCGTTCCTTTGTAGGTTTAAACAGCTATTTCACTCTTCCGCATTACTCTTTGTTTTCTCTTAAGGCTTTAATCTTGAGTTCTTCAAATGAATGGTCAGTCTTTATCTATCCTCTTTATTTTCTTTTTCCCCACTTCTTACCACCTTTTCTTTCATTCATATTAGACAAGTCACTCATGATTAACATCGGTAATATTTGACATTAAATGACTCCCTTCAGTGTCAGTAAATCAAAATATTTCTGTCTGTTTTCGGGAAGCACGGGGGTGGGGGTAATTTCGCTTATAAATCAACAGTGTTTAAGTCCCCCTTTTCTCCTCTCGCAAAGATATTCAAACATACTGAGACAGTGTTCAGTTCATTCAAATCTTTTAATAAAACCCTAAATAAAATGCCAGAATAATGCTAAAACATTAAGGTAAAAAAAAGATTATCACTAACGTTTCGAAAGCTACTTCATAATAAGATTTTATTTTGCACAATGAACACATGTTAGTTGTGTCAATATAAAGCTACCATGTAAGTTCGGTTGGAAATTATTCTGATCTGATTGAACTTATGGAAAATGAATAAGAAATGTACAAATCTTATTGAACTCTTTAGCTAGTACTCGCTATAGCTCTTCAGTAAGATATGATTCATCAAGTTAAAACTTGCCATTTATATAAACCACTAACATGATCTCTATTCCTATCTATCTATATAAACCACTAACATGATCTCTATTCCTATCTATCTATATAAACCACTAACATGATCTCTATTCCTATCTATCTATATAAACCACTAACATGATCTCTATTCTTATCTATCTATATAAACCACTAACATGATCTCTATTCCTATCTATCTATATAAACCACTAACATGATCTCTATTCCTATCTATCTATATAAACCACTAACATGATCTCTATTCCTCACTAAAATGCATAATATTTGAAGAAAGATCATTAGAAAACTTTCAAGTGCATTGTGACGTTTGAACATAAATATACCTGGACAGACAGCCATGGTTGCAATGAGACTGTACATTATATTTTCTCAGCGCATGATATATATATATATATATATATATATATATATATATATATATTCGCAATATGGTCTGGCGTTTTGTGGAAAATTTATGCATATAAAATTAATTACATTCTACTCGCTGAAGTTCCTTGAACTCTTCGGTCTATCTCCGTGCATACAAATGACGTGTACAGTTCTTGACAAGTAGAAATGGGTAATGGAAAAATTGTCTAACTCAGCTAAATGAAAATAAGTGTAAATTAAAATGAACACAATATTTGGAATCGTATAGATTTTAATATCCCACCTTAAATACTTCAGATATTTATTTACAGTTATATCTTAATAGCTTTACATTTTTGCTTTAGGACTAAAGCTGTTATCTTTCTAGTTAGAATAAGAAGATTTAAGCCGTTTTGCTCTCCGGGCCTCTGAGCCTTACGACCCAGATAACCCTCAACAGGTTAGAGATGATCTATATGATATATAGAGAATAAATAGATGAATATAATCATGGAGGTTAAATAACTAGATGGTTATATCCTTCTATTTCCTCTCTACATCTCTAAGGACTAGCAGCATGGCCCGGCGTTGCCCGTGATTGATTCAAAAATCGTACGACTCATACAGCAATCGCTATCACTGCGAATTTTTTCTAGGCTCTATACTTAACATTAAATCTGTTACGAAAAAAGAACTAAACAAAATGAACATAAAACGATCAGCTTTAAAAAAGGACTCGTACCTGGAAAAACCGAATGAAAAAAGAATATTAACAACAAATACTTTTTCACACTTAACCCAGTTCTGCAGAATCAGAATCAACGTTGAGTTTAAGCAAGCGAATGAGCCAATTGGAGTAAAGTGCCATGCAGATTTAAATTTTTCACACTTGTGACGAATACAGCTATCGATTTTTTTTTTTGCATGCTAGCATGCTAGTTAACATTCGTGTCACTCAGCTGTTGGCTCTCACGTTGGCCAGTAGAAAATGACCGCAAAGTACATGAAAACTGCCGTAGAAGCATGAAAAAATCGATTATTTCCACTATCGATGAGAGTTGGGAAAGGCAAAATTGCTCTTGGCCTTCCACTAACTTGGAGCATGTTTATGTAAATTCTGGTGCAAATCCGTCGAAAATTGCGACCGTGCATTCGTTACACACACACACACACACACACACACACACACACACACACACACACACACACACACATATCCCGCCTTTTATAGATAGAGATATCTTCTTTTAATGGAGAGAATAATTTGGTAACCGACCCTTATAGAATTATGTAAAAATGAATGTTAGAAGAAAACTACAAGGGATTCAGATACCAGGAGTTATTAGTGTAGAGACAAAGGCGATGAAATATCCCTAGCAGACGTAGCATGTATATAAGTACAATATGGAAGACAAGAGTATAGAACGAGAAAAAAAAAGCAGTGTAGACAACCATTCATAACAGTAATATTTTGGCAGTATTTCTTAAGAAAGTGAAATAACAGCGCGAGTATTAGAGCTAAACGCCAAGGTTGCAACAGAAGAAATAATAATATAATTCGATATAAAGCTTCATATTCTGTTGAGATTTTTGTTCTAAGAACAAAAAAAATAAAGGATTATGTATATGTTCCTGGATATTTCATCCTAGTTGTGATTGCAATCCTGCCTACGGTGTAATGGTTAAGCACTTAGAATGAGAAATCAGAGAGTAGAGTTCGAATATCAACCTAGTTCGTTATATTCACTTACGTACATATGTTCGTGTTAAAGATACGGATCCATCTTGCTCCTCCAAACTACGGGTAAACAGTAGTTCGTATATCTGCGTAAAACAGTGTTATTCTCTAAAAAATGTTATTGCATTATTCACTCGCAAAAAAATGACAATATTAATTTCACGTTACAAAATATGTGTTGTCTTTAAATAACCCTCAATGGACTGATGAGCCGGATTAAAAAAAAATCATTCCTGTGTAGTAAAGACGTCGAAAAAATGAGAATAACTTAATGATATTATAAAATAACAAAACAATTTAACTTAGACATAAAAAGGGAAATGAGGAAAAACAAACAACGTAAATTATTTATAGGATTCTGTTCAAAATTATCGGATCGAGTGACATCTTAATGAGCCTGGAAGACGCCACAGCCGAATTAATGCAATAATAAATACAAAGATGGCGCGGAATATAAAAGATTAATTCGTTGTTATGTAACACCCACTGTGAGCTCCGTACAATTTCTCCGGCGGCCGTTCTCCACGCTGTGATGTTGCCGGGGGTTGGTTGAAAAGTCGAAGTCTCTCAAGCTGGGGCACAAGATAAACCCTTGAAAGAATGAACTTCACAATTTAGGTGAGTTTAATCAAGCTTTATTTCGTCCAGACTTAGTCTTGCCGTTGGGGTAGGCGATGTGACACTCAGCTCTAACTCTAACTAATGGAGATCAAATGCCGAACCGACCGACTCAGACGAACGGAGTTTCACTTCTTCAGTGTGCCTGACACGTGGCTACTTCAAGCACACACCCGGCTGAACTGCCCGGCTCGGAAAAATCACTCGTATTTATATTGAACTAATCGGAAGTCCCTAGACCACCGGGTGAAAACAAAAGATAAGCATTGGCGACTGTCAGTTAAAAATTTCAAAGGTACTTAACTTTTGCTTTCTTTGATGTGTAAAAATCCCTGTCTGTAATCGGCCTCCCACGATATATTTTTCCAGGATTTTAAATCTTTTATCTTAACAAATCTTCGTGTGAAGGCCGTCGGATGTTTTTTATAGCCCTTTTTTTTTATTGCCTGGAGAAAAGGAAAAATTCTGTTATCTTTTTTTCTTTATTTCCTTGTGTTGCCGAGATACAGTAAAGAAGGTTTTTTTGACCTGGTCATTTAAAATCTATTTCCTAAACGTTTATCTTTTATCACATCTAATCACTTAGTCAAATATTTTATTGGATGACTGGTAGGATTTAACAGTAATCTGATGCCCTTTTCTCTTCCACAAATTTACTTATAAAAGAAAAAGCGTTTATTTATTTATTTTTCCTTTTCTTTTTCCTTAGTACTTTTTTGTTAAACGAAACACATGTTTTTAAACTATTTTCTATTCTTAACCGTTTTCTATTCTTAATTTATTAAAATAAAATACATATTTTACAAATCAACTTTAATAGACGCCTAGTTACCGTGTCACAGTTATTATAGTGTGTAAGTGTAATGAATAGAAGTCTCTTCGAGTATGCAAAAATTAAATTCCAACCATTATAAATATTCATATTTCTTGGTGTCAACTAATTCCCCACCAGTAATTCTACTAGCATTTTAATAGTATGCATCATTAATTTATACTAAGAATTCCCGATAACAAATATGCTTTTGGCGGGCTTTACAAGACGGGGGCTGCCAAGGGTAGATAATTTACAAAATTTATTCACTTATCCAATAAACAAAACCAACTAATAATCATACAGGTTGCGATATGTGAATTGTTGCCATTTTATATTTTTTTAATTTTGCGCATGCGCGTTGTTTGCTTTTGGTTTTGTCGTCTGCAAAGAACAGTACTGTCAGTTAGACACCGTCTGTTTGAAAAAGAGAGCCATGATGCAACTCACTTCGTCATAAATTTGGAAACAGCATGCTGTACTGCCTGGCATTCACGGCTGAAGCTCCAATATGAACATTTCATAGTGTTTGGGTGCTAATCTGAGGACTCTACAGAGGATTTGGAATAAGTCGGATTAATCTAATGGTGATTACGAAGGTGTCTGATATGATCACTACTGATGCTGATGTTATAGCTCCATTCATTTTCCCACAGTATCTCAGACTCAACAGTGTTCTACATCAATTTCCTTGAGGAGTTAGTCCTGTCCTGTGTCAAGAGAGTGGCTGTTGGAATATCCTATATCTGGCAACATGACTCTTCACCATGCCACACAAGCATGAGAATTCAATCATGGCTATCAGAGCTCTTACCTCTGGCCACATTACTGTCCAGACTGCAATCCCCTTGATTAATATGCGTGAGACCCAGTTGAGCCAGAGAGAAACAAGACCTCCTTCTAACACCGAAGATGAACTGAAATCAAAGATTCACCAATTTATAAAAGGAGACCGTCCAAAAGATTTACAGGTGATTCCGAAGACTTCTGTAAGCTATGGTGGAGTCAATGGCAATTTTATTAAATAAATGTACTCTTTAGTATTTCAAGATATTTTTGTGTAATTTTGGTAAATATATCTGTTAAAATGAGATTTCAGTGTTACTTCATTTTTGCATAATTTAGACGATAACTTATCCATCGCAACCTGTATACACCATATATTGTTTTTTGTCTGTCACTCCAAGCAAGGCAGTACTGCCACTAAGTCTCAAGTGCTTACAAATAAAATTCCAGGTTACAAAGCACACATAAAAATATCTATGCAGACATAAAAATGGTTACAATTTGTAAGCGTTTAATAAATTAACCAGTAAAATTTATTCAATCTGAATTTAAATAAAATGATAAAAAATTGTTAATTTTTGCAATTTATCAACGTGTGTGACAGAATAATACTGTCTTTACTGTATCAATTATTTAAAAGGAATTCCGATAGATGCTTTCTGTTAATATAAATCATAAGTGCATAAAATGTCTTTGTAATGCGTTAATTTTAACTGAAATAAATATTTTCATTTCCTTTCGTCATTTATTTGCCATTTATTTACAAGCTATGATCTCCCGTTGCGAATTAGCAGAAAAAATATGTAAGATTTGTTCACATTTTGAATCTGTCTTACAATGTCTACAATTATACTTGACCTTGCCATTGAATAAATCTAAAATTTTGAAGAAAGAAAGCCAATATGTAATTAAATTGATCATTGGAGAGAACGTTTTGCATTTACACATCACATATATCAACGACAGGAAATTTTATGTTTAATATATTTCATATTAGATTCAATCTCTCTCTCTCTTTACGTAAGTACCTGTTTTTTTCTTCAAACATATTTATTTATTTTAGATACATATTATATATATATATATATATATATATATATATATATATATATATATATATATATATATGTATGTATATAGACATTTTCCTCTCATTTTATTGTTGGAAGTGTTACCTGATGATCAAAATCCTTTAAAAGGATTTTGGTGAAATAAATTATTGGTATGGTACCTTCTGTTGTTCATTATATATATATATATATATATATATATATATATATATATATATATATATATATATATAGAGAGAGAGAGAGAGAGAGAGAGAGAGAGAGAGATAGATAGATAGATAGATAGATAGATAATATTATTTATACATATTTTCTAAAATTCATTTTATAGCATCATTATTCAATCAGCAAAATATGCTGCATTTTAATAGAATTCAGCATTTGTTTCGAGATATTCTTCATTGTATTTGTTTATAGCTAGAAATCTTTACCCAAAAATGAAGTTCATCGAGTGCATCGCATTTACAACACGTGTACCTTTGATGTAATTTCGAAAACAAATTAGTCTCATGTCCCGAATTAAATAATTATTTCTTTTTCAGTGCCTGATGCAATATAATAAAATTGTCTCTTTACAGTATAAAAGTTTGTCTAGATGCTGTAAACTTGCATATGTGGATGATACATTGGAAAATGGCTTGGAAAAGAGAAACCCGAGAGCAGAGTTCGAATTTCAGTTGGATCCGTTACATTCACTTACGGGAAAATACTCTTGGATAAACTATGAGGTATGGGTTAAGGAGTATGACATCTATCATACGCATATCATCGCATAAATCCCTCCTTTGGGGGATTTCGCATGATTTATCTTTTCTCAGTTGAGTCTCTGTCTTTGGACAGAGTGCGCTCAAGTGCTTCTCTGTCAAAAGAGAGTGTGGCAACTGAGAAAATTATACTGAGAGGTACCCAGCCCTGAGGGAGGCATCGGTGCTCGAAACGAGGGCAGCGCAACCGACGGTTACGGGGGCTGTGAGGAATTTTTGTCCCTTGCCCGAGTGTACGCTCTCGGGTCCCCACTTTAAAACGACCTTGTGTCACATCTCGTTCTGGTGGGGGAACGAGTAAACACCATATGACTCAAAATCATTATTATCTAAATGTATAAACACAACATTCACTCGCAAAAAATAACAATTATTACAAAATCCATATTTAAATAATTTCAGAAGAATAAATTCATTTAAATTTTACATATTTTCTGAGACTATAGGCGGCACATGAGGGCAAGTGGATTCTGGAAACGCGGGATTGAAATCACTTTGAAATCTGGAGTTCGACATAATAAATAACGACATAAAATATGATTAAATGTTTACTTAAAACATTCAAAATACTTTCCATTAACTTGCAAAACTGAAACAAGGATTTGGAACTGGAATTATAACAACGATATTACGTATCTGTAACCATCATAAAAAAATCTGGATGTGAAAATAGTAAATGTAACTAAACATTTCAAATACTTCCTTGCATTAATCAGTTATAACAAATTTAGTATAGGAGATAAATAAACTGAAGACAGGCTGCGATAGAGGCAGTTTTGTCCAACATCACATGTTGAAAAAAAACAAAAATAAACCTACCTAATAACTAGAGTCATGTTATTAAATATCATTGTCACGATAATGATTTTCATATGAATGTTATGTATGGCGCAAACTTGTTCAGAATTATCTAGACTATCACTTGTATAGAGCCGCTTTCTTAGATCAATCTTTAGGTAAATGAAGACACCAGGCTTTAGCAAGGATCATCATTCTTCAAACCTAATTTACTGGTGATAAATACAAAGAACTGTACCAAAAGATTTAAAAGAACACATCCACAGAGGTATTTAAAAAGAGCAATAAGCAAAATGAATTACACATTTTATAGAGTCGAAAGTAATGTAATAATAATAATAATAATAATAATAATAATAATAATAATGATAATAATAATAATAATAATAATGATAATAATAATAATAATAATAATAATAATAATTTAATTTTTCTCATTCACATATCCCTTAGTTTTCAATATCCACCCCGCAAAAAAACATTACAGGTAAAAACAATACAATTTCTACGATGTTCTTTCTTAGAAGGATTGCATTTTTTTTTTTTTTTTTTTAAACAACGCTATTTTCAACGACTTTAAAAATAACGGAATTTACATTTACATATTACATTTTATGAATTTATGAAAAGAAAATGCAATCTTTCTAAGAAGGAATTTACAGATGGGCCAATAAATTATTTTTAAATTTCACAGCAAAGACAAACGATGTAAACTTTTCTTTTTTTTTTTTTTTTTTTTTTTAAACAACGCTATTTTCAACGACTTTAAAAATAAAAAAATTTAATTTACATATTACATTTATGATTTATTTCTTTCTTGGAATATCGTGGAATTTACAGATGGGCCAATAAATTATTTTTTAAATTTCTGCAAAGACAAACGAATTAAACTTTTTTTTTTTTTTTTTTTAAACAACGCTATTTTCAACGACTTTAAAAAATAACGGAATTTACATTTACATATTACATTTTATGAATTTATGAAAAGAAAATGCAATCTTTCTAAGAAGGAATATCGTGGAATTTACAGATGGGCCAATAAATTATTTTTAAATTTCACAGCAAAGACAAACGAATGTAAACGAATTTTTTTTCACAGCAAGACAAACGAATGTAAAATTTTTTTTTTTTTTTTTTTTTTTAAACAACGCTATTTTCAACGACTTTAAAAAATAACGGAATTTACATTTACATATTACATTTTATGAATTTATGAAAAGAAAATGCAATCTTTCTAAGAAGGAATATCGTGGAATTTACAGATGGGCCAATAAATTATTTTTAAATTTCACAGCAAAGACAAACGAATGTAAACTTTTTTTTTTTTTTTTTTTTTTTTAACCAGCGTCATTCTCTTTGATTTCCAATCGTGTCTCTGTCTATTGTTGCTTGGCAACCCATTTAGGAGAAGGAAAACTCCGAACAACAACCCGCAACTCAAGGTGTTAATCGTGCCGAGGAGTGAATGGCTACTGCGTTATGAGGTCGCGAACGATCCCCTACAGGCTTCGGAACCCTGTCTGTAAAAGACCGTTACTCAACGTGCCGGGCAACTTTGGGTGGACTTTTGGACCCGTGCGTCACTCGTGGGATTAATATGAAAATTAAAAATAGAAACAAAACGTCCAGTATGGCTCTTCCAGTGGATAAACAGGGAGCCCGTCCTTCAGGAGGAACCTACCTGAGGTCGAAAAAATCTGCCATAGGAACAAACTCCTACACAAAGAATGAATCTTCAGGTCCCCACAACCAGGATAATCCTAATGATGGTCCTGTAAATTCTCCAGCTAGATCCATAACCGTAAATTTAAGGAAAGAAAAAAAATAAAATGGTCTCGTGAGGAGTACAAAGTTGTTATGACTGCATTCCATGAAGCGTTACTCAAACCTCAGAAAAACATCACTCGCCAAACATATGACATTTGGCGAGAGAAGGTTGGGCAAACAATTAGAAAGTACATAGACAAAAATAAACTAGCCAATGTAAGAAGGGACATCATGCGAAATAACCGATTGACAGAGGCTGAAATTAATGAAATAAAAAGAATTGCAACAAGAATAGATGAACCAACAAAACATGAAAAGGAACCGGAATCGGAAAAAAAAAGTAATAACATCACACAAGCCTCAGGTCATAATGAAAAAACCGAAATACACACAAATCACTGTGAAGATAATGCTGAAAATTTAGAAATGTTGGAAAGGTATGATCTTAGTCAGTCACAAGACGGTAATAAAACGAGTTCAAAATTCATCGAACAGAATTATTTCACAGAAAACAAGATTAATATACAAGAAGCCAAGGATGAAATCATGAGCCATATAAGTCAGATACAGAATATTGCAATGGAGGAACGAGAACAACTCCCAAAATTACAACCAACAAAGCATAACCTCAAAACTATTAAGCTCTATAATGCAGCACTCAAATTGATTCTGGATGAAGAAGACACTCATATAAATCTCAATGAAGCAATATATGCATCAGCAATAGCAGCAACAAATAAACTGAACATCAAAGTAAAAAAAAAAAAAAGGCAGTCTCACAGACATGAAGATCCACCTTGGAAAAGAAAAAATAGAAAAAGAAATTGAACACCTTAGAAGTGAATTATCAGTACTCGATGAACTAGCAAGAGGAGTAAATGTAAGAACTAGAAAAGGCAGAAGAGTCGAAAGAAAATACAATATCAGGAATGAAAATGAAGTCCTATCAACTAAAAAAAAAAAATAAAGCAAACAATACAACTGAAGGCTCAAAGAATAAGACGCTACGAGAAAAGATCAAGATTCTATAGACAGAACAAGATCTTTCAAACCGATGCAAAGAAATTTTACAGGGAAATAGGTAAACAAAGAATTGAAGTGACAGTCCCCCCTAAAATGGAAGAAGTTATACAGTTCTGGGGAAAAATATGGGCTTGCCCTAAAGAACACAACGAAGAGGCAGATTGGATTGCGCAAGAGTTAGAACGAATGAAAAATAAACCAGAACAGACATGGGCGGGAATCACAGAAGAAGATGTTAAATGTGCACTGAAAAAAGCACACAACTGGAAATCTCCAGGAATAGATAAAATTCTAACTTCTGGCTATATTATTTAAATACAGCACACAAAAAACTCGCCAAAGAACTTCAAGAAATGGTTACCGATCCAACTAAAATTCCTGCATGGATGACCAAAGGAGTTACCTTTCTTCTACCCAAAAATAGTGACACAAATATTCCGAAAAACTATAGACCAATTACATGTCTTCCAACAACATACAAACTGTTAACATCTATTTTAACAAAACAGACATATTTCTTCTTGGAAAGAAATGACATACTACCACTTGAACAAAAAGGGTGCAAACGAGGCTGCTACGGATGTAAAGACCAATTACTTATTAATAGGATGATCCTGGAAAACTGCTTCCGTGGAAAAAAAAAATCTTAGTATTGCCTGGATAGATTATCGTAAAGCATTCGATAGTGTACCACATTCCTGGATCTTAAAGTCTTTAAGTATGTACAAGGTATCACCCGTTATCATCAATTTCATCAAACAATGTATGTCGATATGGAAAACTACACTTTACCTCAATCATAAAAATGGAACCTATAAGTCTGGCGAAATAAACATCAATAGAGGAATATTTCAAGGTGACTCTTTGTCTCCTTTATTATTTTGCATATCACTTATAGCATTAACCAGCCAACTTAACAAGACAGAATGCGGTTACAAAATAGCTCAAAAGAAAATAAACCATCTATTTTACATGGATGACTTAAAATTGTATGCTAGGAATGACAATGAGCTGGAAGGTCTTCTGCAAACTGTAAAATGCTTCAGTGAAGACATTGGAATGAAATTCAATTTGGATAAATGTGCTAAAGCTACAGTTTTACGAGGATCGCTACAACAAACTTCCTCTATTAGTTTAGACCCTGCTGTAACAATAAAAGATTTAGAACAAGGAGAAGCTTATAAGTACCTAGGTGTAAATGAGAGTGAAGGAATTCACCATAAGAAAATGAAAGAAATAGTGCGTAAAGAGTACTATAGAAGGGTACGACTGGTATTAAAAACTGAATTGAATTCTCAGAACAGAATTATGGCCATTAATAACCTTGCCATCCCAGTGGTCCAATATAGTTTCAACATCTTGAACTGGACTCTAAATGACATCAGACAAATGGATTCTAAAACAAGAAAGCTTCTTTCTAAGTATAAGATGCATCATCCAAAGGCTGATGTAGACCGTCTATACATACCCCGTAAAGAAGGTGGAAGAGGTCTTATTCAGCTAGAATTGTCATACAAGACAACAACTATTGGCTTACTAACTTACATGGAAACAACAAATGACTGGATGATAAAATTAGTGAAACAACATGAAAACAGAAAGAAAAAATATTCAATAATAAAAGAAGGCAGTAAATACAAACAACATTTACATTTAGTAGATTCTGTAGTAAATCAAAACAGAAGCCAAGAACCAACTATTGCAGCAAAAGATATGAAAAAGAAAGCCAAGGATAAAGCCCTTGAACAGATGAAACAACGCTGGCAAGACAAACCTCTGCATGGCCAATATCCAGAACGTGCAAATAAACCCAATGTTGATAAAGTTAATACTCATCGATGGTTACGAGCATCTGGATTAAAGTCTGAAACTGAAGGCTTTATTCTTGCAGCGCAAGACCAGAGTCTTTTCACTAGGAATTTTCAGGCAAATATCATACATAATAATGTGGATCCAAAATGCAGGTTCTGTGACAAATACCAAGAAACAATAGACCATCTAATCTCAGGATGTTCTATACTTGCCCCAAATGAATATAAAAATCGTCACGATAGAGTGGGGCAATACTTACACTGGACAATGTGCAAACACTTTGGAAAATGTGTAAGCAAACACTGGTATGAACATCGGCCAGCGCCGGTTACAGAAATAGAAGATGTCACCATTCTATGGGATTATACCATCCACACAGACAGAAAAATTGAAGCAAATAGGCCGGACATTATTGTCAAAAACCAGAAAGAAAAAACTTGCCTACTAATTGATATGGCTTGTCCAGCGGATTGTAACATAGCAACCAAGGAATTTGAAAAACTATCAAAATACAAAGACCTGGAAATTGAAATAGAAAAAATGTGGAAATTGAAAACAAGAATAATACCAGTGGTAATAGGTGCACTTGGAATTATAAAAAATGGAACAAAACAACACATTGAAAGAATCCTGGAAACCCCAGCTTAAGAGACATACAGAAAATTGTCTTATTAAGTACAGCACACACACTAAGGAGAACTTTGTCTATGTAACGCTAGCAACTTCATCGGAGATAAAAAAAAAAAAAAAAAAAAAAAACATGAAATGTGGCCATAACAACACACCACGACCTGCCTTAGGTCTTTCCGCAGACTTGGTAGGTAGTGTGTCCATAGCAGAAATCAAATGATAATAATAATAATAATAATAATAATAATAATAATAAGACGCGGTTGGGATTACAACGAGAATGACGTTTTTAAGAAGCTCTTCCAAACGTAACGTTTTTTTTTTTTTAAGCAATTTTGTTATTTTTACTATTTTAACGTAAGCATGAATTTTCCTTCGTATTATTATTATTTAATTTATTTGTTTCTCCTTTAAATGATACTGATAGATTAATCAATTATTTAATTTTTCTTATTCATATATCCCTCAGTTTTCAATATCCCCCAAAAAAAAAAAAATGACAGGTAAAAAACAATACAATTTCTACGATATTCTTTCTTAGAAGGATTGCGTATTTTTTTCAACAGCGCTATTTTCAACGACTTTGAAAAATAACGGGATTTATAGATGGGCCAATAAATTATTCTTAAATTTCACAGCAAAGATAAACGAATGTAAACTTTTAATTTTTTTATGACAATTATTTTGTTACTAGGACTAGTGATGGAGAAAAAAAAAAAAAAAAAAAAAATGTGGATTAAAATTTAATATAAATACTCTCTAGTGTAGTGATGTTTTGTTTCGTTGAGCGGCTGTTTCTTCCAAGTTTTTTTTTAACGCATATGAAATTTTGTTATTTTACTATTTTAGCGTAAGCATGAATTTTTCTTCGTATTATTATTATTTAATTTATTTGGTTCTCCTTTAAATAATACTGATAGATTAATCAATTATTTAATTTTTCTCATTCACATATCCCTTAGTTTTCAATATCCACCCCAAAAAAAACATTACAGGTAAAAAAAAAATACAATTTCTACGATGTTCTTTCTTAGAAGGATTGCATTTTTTTTTTTTTTTTTTTTAAAAAAAAGATACGGAAACTTTTAATTTTTTTTGATTTACATTTTAAAAATCTTTCTAAGAAGGAATATCGTTTTTAACAACGACTCAGCAAAGACAAACGAATTTTCTCATAAAAAAACATTACAGAAAAACGATTTTTTTTTTTTTTTTTTTTTTTTTTTTTTTTTTGAAACAACGCTATTTTCAACGACTTTAAAAAATAACGGAATTTACATTTACATATTACATTTTATGAATTTATGAAAAGAAAATGCAATCTTTCTAAGAAGGAATATCGTGGAATTTACAGATGGGCCAATAAATTATTTTTAAATTTCACAGCAAAGACAAACGAATGTAAACTTTTTTTTTTTTTTTTTTTTTTTTTTTAACCAGCGTCATTCTCTTTGATTTCCAATCGTGTCTCTGTCTATTGTTGCTTGGCAACCCATTTAGGAGAAGGAAAACTCCGAACAACAACCCGCAACTCAAGGTGTTAATCGTGCCGAGGAGTGAATGGCTACTGCGTTATGAGGTCGCGAACGATCCCCTACAGGCTTCGGAACCCTGTCTGTAAAAAGACCGTTACTCAACGTGCCGGGCAACTTTGGGTGGACTTTTGGACCCGTGCGTCACTCGTGGGATTAATATGAAAATTAAAAATAGAAACAAAACGTCCAGTATGGCTCTTCCAGTGGATAAACAGGGAGCCCGTCCTTCAGGAGGGAACCTACCTGAGGTCGAAAAAATCTGCCATAGGAACAAACTCCTACACAAAGAATGAATCTTCAGGTCCCCACAACCAGGATAATCCTAATGATGGTCCTGTAAATTCTCCAGCTAGATCCATAACCGTAAATTTAAGGAAAGAAAAAAATAAAATGGTCTCGTGAGGAGTACAAAATGTTATGACTGCATTCCATGAAGCGTTACTCAAACCTCAAAAAAACATCACTCGCCAAACATATGACATTTGGCGAGAGAAGGTTGGGCAAACAATTAGAAAGTACATAGACAAAAATAAACTAGCCAATGTAAGAAGGGACATCATGCGAAATAACCGATTGACAGAGGCTGAAATTAATGAAATAAAAAGAATTGCAACAAGAATAGATGAACCAACAAAACATGAAAAGGAACCGGAATCAGGAAAAAAAAAATGAAGTAACATCACACAAGCCTCAGGTCATAATGAAAAAACCGAAATACACACAAATCACTGTGAAGATAATGCTGAAAATTTAGAAATGTTGGAAAGGTATGATCTTAGTCAGTCACAAGACGGTAATAAAACGAGTTCAAAATTCATCGAACAGAATTATTTCACAGAAAACAAGATTAATATACAAGAAGCCAAGGATGAAATCATGAGCCATATAAGTCAGATACAGAATATTGCAATGGAGGAACGAGAACAACTCCCAAAATTACAACCAACAAAGCATAACCTCAAAACTATTAAGCTCTATAATGCAGCACTCAAATTGATTCTGGATGAAGAAGACACTCATATAAATCTCAATGAAGCAATATATGCATCAGCAATAGCAGCAACAAATAAACTGAACATCAAAGTAAAAAAAAAGGCAGTCTCACAGACATGAAGATCCACCTTGGAAAAGAAAAATAGAAAAAAAGAAATTGAACACCTTAGAAGTGAATTATCAGTACTCGATGAACTAGCAAGAGGAGTAAATGTAAGAACTAGAAAAGGCAGAAGAGTCGAAAGAAAATACAATATCAGGAATGAAAATGAAGTCCTATCAACTAAAGAAAAAAATAAAGCAAACAATACAACTGAAGGCTCAAAGAATAAGACGCTACGAGAAAAGATCAAGATTCTATAGACAGAACAAGATCTTTCAAACCGATGCAAAGAAATTTTACAGGGAAATAGGTAAACAAAGAATTGAAGTGACAGTCCCCCCTAAAATGGAAGAAGTTATACAGTTCTGGGGAAAAATATGGGCTTGCCCTAAAGAACACAACGAAGAGGCAGATTGGATTGCGCAAGAGTTAGAACGAATGAAAAATAAACCAGAACAGACATGGGCGGGAATCACAGAAGAAGATGTTAAATGTGCACTGAAAAAAGCACACAACTGGAAATCTCCAGGAATAGATAAAATTCCTAACTTCTGGCTATATTATTTAAATACAGCACACAAAAAACTCGCCAAAGAACTTCAAGAAATGGTTACCGATCCAACTAAAATTCCTGCATGGATGACCAAAGGAGTTACCTTTCTTCTACCCAAAAATAGTGACACAAATATTCCGAAAAACTATAGACCAATTACATGTCTTCCAACAACATACAAACTGTTAACATCTATTTTAACAAAACAGACATATTTCTTCTTGGAAAGAAATGACATACTACCACTTGAACAAAAAAGGGTGCAAACGAGGCTGCTACGGATGTAAAGACCAATTACTTATTAATAGGATGATCCTGGAAAACTGCTTCCGTGGAAAAAAAAAATCTTAGTATTGCCTGGATAGATTATCGTAAAGCATTCGATAGTGTACCACATTCCTGGATCTTAAAGTCTTTAAGTATGTACAAGGTATCACCCGTTATCATCAATTTCATCAAACAATGTATGTCGATATGGAAAACTACACTTTACCTCAATCATAAAAATGGAACCTATAAGTCTGGCGAAATAAACATCAATAGAGGAATATTTCAAGGTGACTCTTTGTCTCCTTTATTATTTTGCATATCACTTATAGCATTAACCAGCCAACTTAACAAGACAGAATGCGGTTACAAAATAGCTCAAAAGAAAATAAACCATCTATTTTACATGGATGACTTAAAATTGTATGCTAGGAATGACAATGAGCTGGAAGGTCTTCTGCAAACTGTAAAATGCTTCAGTGAAGACATTGGAATGAAATTCAATTTGGATAAATGTGCTAAAGCTACAGTTTTACGAGGATCGCTACAACAAACTTCCTCTATTAGTTTAGACCCTGCTGTAACAATAAAAGATTTAGAACAAGGAGAAGCTTATAAGTACCTAGGTGTAAATGAGAGTGAAGGAATTCACCATAAGAAAATGAAAGAAATAGTGCGTAAAAGAGTACTATAGAAGGGTACGACTGGTATTAAAAACTGAATTGAATTCTCAGAACAGAATTATGGCCATTAATAACCTTGCCATCCCAGTGGTCCAATATAGTTTCAACATCTTGAACTGGACTCTAAATGACATCAGACAAATGGATTCTAAAACAAGAAAGCTTCTTTCTAAGTATAAGATGCATCATCCAAAGGCTGATGTAGACCGTCTATACATACCCCGTAAAGAAGGTGGAAGAGGTCTTATTCAGCTAGAATTGTCATACAAGACAACAACTATTGGCTTACTAACTTACATGGAAACAACAAATGACTGGATGATAAAATTAGTGAAACAACATGAAAACAGAAAGAAAAAATATTCAATAATAAAAGAAGGCAGTAAATACAAACAACATTTACATTTAGTAGATTCTGTAGTAAATCAAAACAGAAGCCAAGAACCAACTATTGCAGCAAAAGATATGAAAAAAAAGCCAAGGATAAAGCCCTTGAACAGATGAAACAACGCTGGCAAGACAAACCTCTGCATGGCCAATATCCAGAACGTGCAAATAAACCCAATGTTGATAAAGTTAATACTCATCGATGGTTACGAGCATCTGGATTAAAGTCTGAAACTGAAGGCTTTATTCTTGCAGCGCAAGACCAGAGTCTTTTCACTAGGAATTTTCAGGCAAATATCATACATAATAATGTGGATCCAAAATGCAGGTTCTGTGACAAATACCAAGAAACAATAGACCATCTAATCTCAGGATGTTCTATACTTGCCCCAAATGAATATAAAAATCGTCACGATAGAGTGGGGCAATACTTACACTGGACAATGTGCAAACACTTTGGAAAATGTGTAAGCAAACACTGGTATGAACATCGGCCAGCGCCGGTTACAGAAATAGAAGATGTCACCATTCTATGGATTATACCATCCACACAGACAGAAAAATTGAAGCAAATAGGCCGGACATTATTGTCAAAAACCAGAAAGAAAAAAACTTGCCTACTAATTGATATGGCTTGTCCAGCGGATTGTAACATAACCAAGGAATTTGAAAAACTATCAAAATACAAAGACCTGGAAATTGAAATAGAAAAAAAATGTGGAAATTGAAAACAAGAATAATACCAGTGGTAATAGGTGCACTTGGAATTATAAAAAATGGAACAAAACAACACATTGAAAGAATCCTGGAAACCCCAGCATTAAGAGACATACAGAAAATTGTCTTATTAAGTACAGCACACACTAAGGAGAACTTTGTCTATGTAACGCTAGCAACTTCATCGGAGATAAAAAAAAAAAAAAAAAAAAAAAATTAAAATTTGCAAATGTGGCCATAACAACACACCCAGTACGACCTGCCTTAGGTCTTTTGCACCAGACTTAGTAGGTGGTGTGTCCATAACTCCAGAAATCGAATGATGATGATGATGACAATAATAATAATAATAATAATAATAATAATAATAATAATAATAATAATAATAAGAAAAATTGAAGCAAATAGGCCGGACATCATTGTCAAAAACCAGAAAGAAAAACTTGCCTACTAATTGATATGAAACATCCAGCGGATTGTAACATAGCAACCAAGGAATTTGAAAAACTATCAAAATACAAAGACCTGGAAATTGAAATAGAAAAAATGTGGAAATTGAAAACAAGAATAATACCAGTGGTAATAGGGTGCACTTGGAATTATAAAAATGGAACAAAACAACACATTGAAAGAATCCCTGAAACCCCAAGCTTAAGAGACATACAGAAAATTGTCTTATTAAGTACAGCACACACACTAAGGAGAACTTTGTCTATGTAACGCTAGCAACTTCATCGGAGAAAAAAAAAAAAAAAAAAAAATTAACATGAAATGTGCCATAACAACACACCACGACCTGCCTTAGGTCTTTCCGCAGACTTGGTAGTGGTGTGTCCATAACAAGAAATCGAATGATGATGATGATAATAATAATAATAATAATGATAAATCTCGAAAATGCGGCATATGGGAACATCAACAATCCCTGTTGTAGTTGGAGCCCTAGGGCTGGTTGGAAAAGATTGCAGTAGACTAACTGAAGGGATTCCTGGAAATCCATGCCTCAAAGAGATACAAAAAATTGTTCTCACAAGTACAGCTCACACTTTACGAAGGGCTTTATCTCTGTAATTTTTTTTTTTTTTTGATGCCATTTCTAACCCTGGGCGGAACCCGGAAAGAAATGTGTAAACGCCAGAAATCAAAGAAAATAATAATAATAATAATAATAATAATAATAATAATAATAATGTTGACATTGCACCAAAGTTAAGGCTGCGAAAGAAGTTCCCAACAATACTGGAAAGAGTGTTAAAAGTTAGCGGATTTTAGAAAGTTATTTTTTGAATCGTTTTAAGAGAATGATTTCATAAATTTAAACCGAAACTGGCACTGGGTCCTCGAATATTTCGTTATATGACCATTACCAATTGAGACATTACTATAGGTTTAAGATAAAAAGAATATACGAAATCAATTCAAACACACATAATAGCACACACACATATAGTTATACATGTAAAATGTGCGTATTTATATATATATATATATATATATATACGGATAGATGTAATTTTTATATATATTAGAAAGTGCTCAATATCAGTGATTGAGCTAACATATTTAATTGGATTGATGTGAGATGTGAACCTGAGTTTCACGTTCTCTGTCATTGTCAGACAAAGTGTCTGACGATCGCAGAGCGTGAAACCCAGGATCCCAAACTCACATCAATCAAACCATATATATATATATATATATATATATATATATATATATATATATATATATATATATATAGTTAAGTTATGAAGAACTTGGTAATACTTCGCATATTCTAGAATGTATCAATAATCCCATTATCATTTATTTTTAACCTAAAAATAAGAAACAGAACATTGTGTAAATGATATTCGGGTATGAAGGTTATCATCATGGCAATAGGTAAAAACTGATAAATTCACAAAAATGAATGACTAAGCTTTGAAAAGAATCTCAGAGAACCAAAATATTCCATTTACTGCCATTGCCAAAAGATACTGGCAACATAGTAGAAGATGATAGGATGAATGCCGCAGCATATAAAATATTTTGGAAGCAAATGTAATGATTTCGATTTAAAATTTCCTCCTGATTGGATCTTCCAACAAGATCTCTTCAGCTCTAAGTGATCCTAAACACAGGGAAAAATCTACACGGTAAAATGGCTAAAAATGAGTATAGCATGAAGAAAAAGACGCCCAACTTGACGAAAACAGATTTTTATCGTTTAAATGTTTATGTCATTATTAAGAGGAAAGATCAAAGTATTTTTGTGTATTTTTTCCATATTTTAATCGTTCCTAGCATGTTAGAAATTTTCGTTAAAAATCTTGTTTTTTTTTAAGTCAGTAAAATTGACCATTTTTTTCCATTTTATAAAAACACTGGAAATCTCACTTTTAAATTCTTTTAAATATCATTTATCATTTTTTCAAACTTATTTTAAGCAAATCAGAAATTATAATGTTTATTTAAAATATTTTGAACCGAGCTTAACTTAGTTTTTGCGCCGAAAAGATGTAATTTGAAAATAAATCAAAGCAGATCATAAAATTTCGCGTCACTTAACAGGTGATGAATGACATATTGACGGATTCCCTGACGGAGACTAATTTTTTCTACGAAGGAGAAAAGAGAAATAATTTACATTTCTGTGAACAAATTATTTACCTCGTTATTTTTAAGGAAAACTTTCAGCGGTCTAACTTTTTTTAAATTTTTTTTTTGTACATTGCTTTCACCTTTACGTTTACGATGCTTTAAGGAAAATATACTCTAAAGAAATTAAAATAAGTCTGTTAAGAATGACATTAAATTTCAAATTTCATAAGAAAGGTATCTAATTAATTTATAGGTACCTTTCTTATGAAATTTTATCAGAAGTTTACATAAAATACTATAATTTTATGTACATTTATTACATTTTACTGTGTTATTTGTATTTCCATTCATTTTATTATTAATTTTGATATTTCATTTATGGAAAAATGTCATAACTGAGATTAATATAAAAATAAGATCATATAAATTTCATAAGATGATACTGATACTTGTATGTACCCTTCTCAGTTTAAATTGAAAAATCAAATTAAGTTCTCCACACGTGTTTCGCAAAAGTAAAGGCCTTAACAGCGGAGAACAATGCTTAACTCAAATAACGCAACTTAATTGTATTCTGGTTGGTCTTCCGTACTTTATAATTACAGACCGATTATAAACACAAAATCACATGTTTTAATTACTGCGGATCTTCTGATTAGTCAAAATGATACAATTTACAACGCGCTAAAAAAAGATCTATCTCATAAAGAGACTGAGGAAACCCGATGCGGCTTTTAACTAATTTTATAATATTTTAACAACTTAAATGTAAAAATCTATTATAATTAAGAAATAAATAATTGTATTAAAAATTCATTTTTCATCGAAAAACAGTTTTGCTTTCAGAAAATATTGTCCATATTCATAAAAACAACTAAAAGCAAATAAAACAAATTGAATAATATCTTTCTTTTACTGAGTTTTGTATGTTACAATTCAGAGCTTATTTTCAGGTAGGGGGGTCCAATTAAAATAAAAACATGATTTGCATTCCTCAAAGCCTTGTGCTTTTAACTATTGTAATCACTAAACCCGATGCGAACGAATTTAAAGAGTTTTCATAAAATTATTTATGGGGTGGGTAAAAAATTAAAAAAAAAATTCTGCCATGACTTTAATAAAAGAAACATATAATAATTTCGATCATCTGTGAATAGTTCCTGAAAGTTTTAACAAGATTTTCTAAATTAATGTGTGTCATACAAAAAAGACGTGCTAAAAATTGTCTATGTTATTTACTAGTTCCGCTGATAGAAAGAGAAACAAGGTTTTTTTAATCAAAATTTAGAATGTTCTAAAAAGAAGCAAAAAATTTTGAAAAATAATTAAAACAAACTTTGATCTTTCCTCTTAATAATAACATAAGCATTTAGACGATAACATGTTTTCGGAAAGGTTGGCGTCTTTTTCATCACGCTATGCTCTTTTTTTAGCGATTTCGTGGAGGTACCTCGATTAATATCTTGAAATGGCCAAGTCAGTCCTTAATTTTAAACCCAATCGAGAATGTGTCGCGCTATTTGAAAACTCACTTCCAATTGATAGCTCCAACAAATATCCGAATACCATATGCGAAGAAGCCTGGAACAAAATACGAACTATAATTTGTAAATAATTAATTGAGGACTACAAGAAAAAGGTTGATGTAAAAGTGAATAATGTCTATTGAACAAAGGATTGAAGATTATTTATTTCTTGGTATTGAACAAATAACTTTTCAACAATTAAAATGGATAAATGAGGTTTATTTCTATTAAAACAATTGTTTTATTTTTCTGTTTTCTATGCATGTTTAGTTATAATGTATCTGTGTACAGTTAATTATATAAAAAGCATGTTTATTCATTTTTTGGAAATACAATAAATTAAAATTTGTATGTTTACGAATATTTGTCCCCCTTCCGCCATTGTATATTCCGCATATAATATGCTGTTAAACGATTTGGACAGTTTTGCTGTTACACCCGGTATATACATAAATGAAATAAATTTAAATTATACACATACGTGTAATATTATATTCGACATAAGGAATATTTTGCTAATCTTTATGTAGCTTTTCTTTTAATACAAGAGGAAGAATGTTTCTTTCAAGATTATGCAGGTATTATCAATATTTTTTCGTTTTGTCTAGATTTCTCGAGAATGAGCTGATCATATTCAGAAACAAAACAAATGTGCTGTTTATCAAAAAAAAAAAAACGTGATTTAAAAAAAGTGCGGATTATTTTTTTTTTCTGACACCGTTATGTTTTAAAGGACGACATTTGAGAAAGCAAGGAAACCATCGAATATAGCGAGTAATTGTTTACACTTCTTTTTAAAATTTGCTGTTTCAGTGCAATCATCATCTAGGTCTTCACATTATGAAAAAAATCTTTGTATCAGATTCCGCTTTCACAGAAGCGCCACAAGTAAGTTTTTGAGTGAATGTTATTGTCTCTATATGTGGTAATTGCACATTTTCTTTTTTCTTTATGTGGGTTACAGATTCGGCAAATTCTATGTTCTGAAATATTCTGAAATTAAATATTCTGAGATTGAATATTTCTTACAGACTCATGTTCCTTTCGTCGAACTTCATTTCCCGAAAGTAATTAGCTTCTTTTAACCTTCCTCCGACTTAAGAGAACATTTATCCGCGTTTTACATTAGGTTTACTTTTGATTTTGTTTATTGCCTCTTGTCATTACAGTTTCGTTTCTTCCTTAATCCCATTTGCTATGAACAACTTCTATACTTCAGGGTTATTCAAATAGAATGAACCGATTTCATGACACTTTCATTTAGTTTCCAAACATCGTCATGGAATGAGACAGTGACCATTTGAAAGAGGAGATTTCTAAGTTTTAAATGGCTGCCACAGCGGTGTGATAGTCGCGTCGTATCTCCGGCAACGTTCACTTGTTTATTTACGCACAGGATGGCGATTTTCCAGCAAAAATCGTCCTGCATACTCGAGGTCGCGAAAATAGATACGTTTGTCAAGTTGCAGCGTACTTTTCGAAGGCGATTCGACATTATTCCGCCCTATTCTAAAAACATTCGACGGTGGTTTAAACAGTTTAAAGAGAATGGATGCCTGTGTAAAAGAAAAAAGTCCAGGACGACCACAATTTTCGGAGAAACATGTTGTGAGAATCTGTGCTGCGTTTAAGGGGAATCCACGGAAGTCCACAAATTGAGCTACCCACGAGTTTGCGATCTCTCAGCTCACTATCTGGCCTATGCAATGAAGACGTCTACATTTGAAATCTTACTGAGTACTCCTCGTTAGTTTACCTCACTTTGTGTGATATTTTTTATTGTGGTATACGTAAATATCGCATTTATGTTGAACCGCTACCCACGAACCTCGATAAGCTTAAGAAACAGCGATCAACTCAGTGGATTGTGAATGCTGATTCGCATCTCGAAAGAATTCTCTTATTGCGTTGATGTTGCCCGTGCTGCAAGTAGTGGTCAAATTGAAAACTTGGAAGACAGGAAATAAAAATTGATTTTCAGTAGAATACATGTGACTTAGTTGGAATTTTCTATTGCTTTCCCTAACTAAAATATTGTGCAATGAAAGTGGTTCATTCCTTTTGAATAACCCTGTATTTTACTTTTTTGACTAATAATTTTTGTCGAACATGTTTATTATATCTGTCTATATTACTGAGATGAGGTATTGTAAATATTTACATTGTTTACATTATTCGGAGTGTTGTCCACATCTTTCTGTCATATTCACGACTTTTCGGCCGTTGTACGCACCTTCTTCAAAGGATATTGGTTGGAATTTAGAACAGAAACATTTGTTTAGTCCACGGGAGTTGATCGTCTTAATTCCACTGGCCATGCGTTTGAGTATCTTATTTTCAGTTAATTCCCCATGATAACTCTACAAGTTTTTGTTCTCTCTATTGTGGCCAGGGATTGAACTCACAACACTTTGAATAAAGTTACTTTTGTATAAATCACCCAAAGTGTTTATCCATGTATTTATGAGTGCATTAGTGAGTGAATTTGGGTGATTTAGAAATAACTACTTTTTACCAGATCTCATATTAGAATTTGTTGTTATTGCTATTTTTTCTACTCTCTGTATTACTTGTTCTTATATCGTATTCATGGTTATGCTTGACTTCCTTAGGAGATTTTTGTAGCCTAGCATGAGCGCTGATTTCTTAAGTTTTCGTGTATTCCAGTGATGTTCTCTGTCTTTTATTTCAATTTCATCGTACAGAGGGCAGTGATTTCCATTTTCTCTCCATATATGGAGATCTTTCTATTTCCGGTTGTGTTATGTCCTCACGGTGGTCCTGCAGTTTTCTTTAAGATAATACTTACAGGAATAAGCGATAATCGGTCAACATAATTTATTTTTATTTCCGATTTACCTTTTTAATGTATTAATGTTTTCTCCTTCTCATCGCGCTTTAGTTATTACTAGCAGCATGGCCCGGCGTTGCCCGGGCTTGATTCAAAAATCGTACGACTCATACAGCAATCGCTATCACTTGACTTTAAATATTTTTGCACTTTCTTGCCTTTAAAGAAGTTCCTTTGCTGTGCTGATGTTGCTACATGCCTTACTTCTTGCCTATCTCACACTGCAATTTTTTTCTAAGCTCTATACTTAACATTAAATCTGTTACGAAAAAAGAACTAAACAAAATCAACACAAAACGATCAGCTTTAAAAAAGGACTCGTAACTGGAAAAACCGAATGAAAAAAGAATGTTAACAACAAATACTTTTTCTCACACAACCCAGTTCTGCGGCATCAGAATCAACGTTGAGTTTAAGCAAGCGAATGAGCCAATTGGAGTAAAGTGCCGTGCAGATTTAAATTTTTCCCACTTGTGACGAATGAAGCTATCGATTTTTTTTGCATGCTAGCAGGCTAGTTAAAATTTGTGTCAGTCAGCTGTTGGGTCTCACGCTGGCCAATAGAATCTCCCTGCCTATTCGTGGAAGCCAGCTATAGGCTCTCACTCTGGCCAGTACAAAATGGCCGCAAACTACATGAAAACTGCTGCAGAAGCATGAAAAATCTATTATTTCGACTATCGATGGGAGTTGGGAAATGCAAAGTCAGTCTTGGTCTTAACGCTAACTTGGAGCATGTGCATGTAAATTTTGGTGCAAATCTGTCGAAAATTGCGGCCGTGCATTCGTTACACACACACACACACACATCCTGCCTTTTATAGATGGAGATTACATTTGTTAATAAGTTTTTCTTTCAATAATCAAGTTTTTGTAAACCAAGATAAAATAAGTATTAGTTGTAGACAATACATAAGTTCGTTTTTTTTGTTTTTGTTTATTACTTTTTTGCTTTTTATTAGTTAATATTAAATGACGAGTTTTTGATCAATGTATGTATATATGTTCATGCTTGTGAAGTAAAATATACAAGATGCTGAAATATTTATGACACGGAGAATAAGGGTATTCAAATTGTATTAGATATTTGAAAAATTGACCAGGTTTTAATAACAAGGCCACCAAGAGGAACTTTTATCACCCCTACGTACAAATCAGAATAACAGTATATGTATATTGGGATAAATGGACTACCCCACACATAAACATGTAAACAAATAATTTATGAGTTCATTATTGTTTTTTAAAATATACTTACTTTAATGTGTATACGCATATTCAGTTTTTTCTATGAAGTACATTATGTGCCTTCTTTTTTCAATGATATATGTTTTATATAATAAAAAGCATGCTACAACATATATCTTCATATTTCAGTCTAAACATTACATCTGCATATTTATTTATTTCACGAGTTTATTATATATATTTCTCATTCTTTTATGAGCCTTTTTTATAATCTATGTTCGCGCGCGTGAATCCAGGCGAACAGACATGGCTGGTTAAGCGCAGAATAGCATAGAGGCCATCTTGAAAAGTCGACAGTTAATGATCCATCTCTGTGTTCAAGATGCGCACAGGCTCATCTCGAGAGAGTCATTACAACGTGGAGAGGAAGTTGCCTCTTTTCGCCCTGCTGATCACACACGGAATATCTTCTCCTCTATTTTTATCATAGCCTTGAAATACAACCGTGTGAATAACAATCGTAAAAAATGATGCGAGTGCACTCTAAAACAATTTACGCGTCTATGAAACAGAACCAGCGATCTGCGGGGTAATATTTATAAAAAGAAGACCATTATGCAGGAATTCAGTAAGAATAAATCTAAATATTACAAAGAGCAAAACAGCATGTGTGCTTTCATTTTATCTCTAGATGTGTGGCTGGTGTAATGGAGTGTTGTTCGAAATGAGAAATCGCAGTGTCGAGTTCGAATACCAGTCGGGTTCGACATATTCACTTACGTGAAAATACTGTGGATATGGTGAAAATGTTATAACTTATATCTGGGAAAATATTGTTATCTTCCAAAACTATGGTAAAGTTATGTTCACATATAGAAAAAAAAAAGGATTATTTTTACAATCAAAATATGTTTAAGCTTTAAATAAAAACAAATCCATCATGAATATATGTCTATATGAATATACATTTAACTGCTTTTCCTATTACTGGTCTTACTCATTTTTGGGGAGTTTATAAATAAATGGGTACGTTGATTTGTTACTGCCTATTTGATACAATATCGCACATTCCTCAGTGATAAATGATATATTTATACCATTTTAATTGTCTCTACATAAGTACCTCCACTAAATCTTCCATATCTATGCTTTCAAATGTATTTAATAAAATGAAAAATCATGCCTAAAATCCGCCATTTTTGACAAATTTCTAAACAAGAGTTAATTCTCGGTTTTAAAAATCGTCCAAAAATAAAATATAACTTTCTGAAACTTTATCTGAGGAGGATTCACTGCTTCAAAGTATAATTAATTTCATTTAAAAAATCATTTACCTTAAGTTTAAAATAAGGGAGAAATGGATTTAAAAATAAACAGTAGCGATGATTAGGCGCTTGTCAATCGTAAATTACGTAACAATTGCTGATAAAATGTGTTAACATCTTTTATTGTTGTTCTACGGAGCGTTTTTCTGTTAAAACATAATTTAAGAAAATGACTGGTGAGTGTCTTTTTAATCAGAGTATTCCGAGACAGGAAAATTTCGTTGGAAACAAAGAAAAGTGTATTGTAGTTTCATGTGGTATCTGTCTTCCTGTATAGCAACGAATACTAGATAATCTCCTCTAAGATGAAGATCAGAATCGAAGCAACAGAAATGTGGTTCTACAGAAGGATGTTAAGGATACCATGAGACAATTATATGAGCAACGACGAGGCTTTGGAGAGAATGTTGTCCTTCTTTTAACTAACAAAAAGGCGATAAAACACTAATCGTAAATATTACATAGACCGCTGCCATTAAAAAAAAGAGAAAAAAACCACGATTTTTAACCAAAATTTCGAACGGTCGAGAATTGATCAAATGATTCAATAAATAACAAAAGTATAGTCATTATTTTTATTTAGTCATAATTATATCATAAACATTTTCACAATAAAACTTTGTTTTTGTTAAATTTGGCCAGATTTTTCATTACGTTTTGCTGTTTTTGCGGCAGAAAATTGGAGGGATCTTCTCTGCATATATAACATATTAATAAACATTATCAAAATATTTGAATGGTAGACATTATTTGTTTATAGATAGAAACCGAATACTGTATTCTTTTAAACCTTGTAATTAAATAAATGAACATATAATTTAAATATGATTTTTAATAAACCTACAGTTAAAATTGCATTTTCATTTTATGATTAACCCCGAATATTAAAATAAGCTTTATTTTGTAATGTATCTTACAAAAACTATAATTAATAGCGTATTATTTTATTTTATATTTTAATTGGAAACTAATATGGTGACTATTGTGATAAATATAGTCATATCTAAATGATAAGTATATGAACACAGCCGTATATACGCATGTACTTCTCCTTATCTCTCTCTCTACACACACATATACACACACAAACACACCCACACACATTATATATATATATATATATATATATATATATATATATATATATATGAAGTGAATGATACTTATTAGGTGAATTTAAATCTGCGAATTTCCATGGCTAATCTTCAATCTTCATGTTTAATGTTAAAACACTACGTAGGAAAATAATTGTTTTTTTAATCATTATACCCATAAGCAAAATGGGATTGCCACTAGTACGCAAGGGGTTACAGATGGAGAAAGTAAGGGAGAAGAGTGGGTATTGGGGGACACCAGGGAAAATAGCTCCTCAGAGCAGATGCCATGAAAATATTCATAGAAAAGACAGAGGGAAGCCACATTACGTCTGTGAGACCGTTACTGGGGTCGAGGTCTCAAGTCAGGACGTATCACATAACATATCCGTTTTAGGATTTTGTCGAGAACCTCGAGATGAAAAATGGGAACACCGGGCCAAATACTACAAATGTATTCTATGTATGGACGAAAGCTAGATTTGTTGATGAAAAGGGAAAATCTTCTGGCGCGGCACAGTATTTTCTTGCAGTAGATGCAGCTATTGATTCAATGTAGTTGTTCCACCTTAGGTCAGTGCAAAAAGTATGGCCGAGAAGGCGCAGTAATATGTTCCCGTGGAGTTGAGCATCAACCATCTGATAGGATTCAGGCAAGTTTCTCTATAGTGCGTAAATAAGAGCAGTTTCCTTTTTTATGCATTAAAATTCACAAGCCATTACCTATCCCAATCCACTACAGACTGGAGTTCGTTTTCGAGACCAACGGCCATGTTAACTTTGTCTGCAATGCCTGCTTTACTATTTAGATATGAGTAAATAGTAGTGCCGTCTGCATAGATGCCTACTTGAGAACTGATGACCTCAAGAATATTATTGATGAAGAAGTTAAACAGTGTAGGACCAAGTATATATCCTTGAGGAAAACCAGCGTTCGTATGGAAGGATGAAAGGAACTGGGAGAGAACGCATTCAGGACAACCTTCATTTCGCGGTTATACAGGAATGATTGGATTATGTCAAGCAATCGTTCTGTAATACAGTATCGCTGAAGATTACGTACGAAGCCAGCATGTCAAACCCTGTCTAACGCCTTCGATATATCAAGAGCAACAGCTCGATCTTCGCCGTTATTATCAAGAATTTGGTAAACATATTCAGTAAGCACATCAGCGGTAGATCAGGCAAAGCAGAAAGCAGATCGTGGGAGGTGGGATGCTTAACTAATTTTGCATTGATTAAAGCCTCGGAGATTTTGCCGAAGTGTTTTAGGCGACTGATGGAACGGTAGATAGATAGGTCAGAAGCGTCTCCAGAGACCGGGACGACAGAGGAGGACTTCCAACAAACTGGAATTTAAGAATCGTCGAGGCAATAGTTGCATAATTTGTAGAGAATTGGAACTATCTCAGGCGGGGGGGGCATTTCTTTAGGACGACGACTGCTATCCCTTCATTACCACTTGCTTTATCATAGTCTAATTTAAAGATGAGGTTTAATACCATCGACAGGGTTATGGGCATTTACCCCAGCATAACCTCAGTTCAAAGGACACAATCAGATGTAGGTACCCCGATTGAGTTGTGTGTTGAGTTGGATGAGAATTTCCGAGCAAAGCATTCAATCTTATCACCTGAGAATGTTAGAGATATGAATTGATTGAATAAAGGAGGCAATGTGGATTTGCTGTAGTTCAGCACACTCTTGCAGGGCCGCCAATAATATTCTTTATAACCAAACTTGCGAGATGCAACACGTTGTTTCATTCTATCAGTAGACAGTAACTTTGCTACATTGAGGATACGTTTGCACTCATTACGAGCAAAGACAATGAAATATCTGCTGCAATCAAAGACAGAAGAAATGATTCCTTTGGGTTATAGCGGAAGAGTAAGCAGGTAAGAATCAAGGACATGAACGCAATTTCACTTGGTATTTACTTACTGGGATGAAAGCCTCGATGTCGACTTTTCCCCAGGTGGAGACCTCATACGGACATTTTTGTACGGGATGGTTAAAAACCACATTCCAAAGGACGTCGCTAAGGAAATCACGGAACGAGTCCCAATATGCTCGTCGACAACAGAAAGATATTATGTTTGTTGTAGGTTCATGACTGCAGGGGGAGTTGAAGGAGATATTAACAGACTCATCCGCGGGTTCAGAGTTGCCAAGACGACAGAGCTGCGTAGACAAAGGCGGAGGGGACAGGGACAATATGGTTTCTTTTTTCGTGCCATGGATAAAAGTAGACTGCCATCACACTGTTGGGCACACCATGTTGAGTTACTGTTTCTTCAATATCATCTCTAATGCGAGCAGTCCTGAAAGTTTTGATGTATCTGTTTAGAATTCATATCAAAATTATATTTCTCATTTTCAGGTCCATTCATCCACTTTTGTGAAAATGTTAATGTAAATTTATTTTTCTTAAAGTATAGTTTATTTCAGCCATTTTGAACAATTTGTTACACCTTTAAATTATCCATAGAATAATATGAATTATCTCAACATCGTATGTAGAATTGAATTTTGAAAACTGTCTTTTTTGTTATTTTGTAGTCAATATTTAACTAGGTAGAAGCATTCGCAAAATAACGGAAATTATTTAAGGAAAAACTATGATTACGGTAAACTTCCTGTTTAAAATATGAAAATTAATAAAAGATATACTTACGCAAATAAGTAAGATTTCTATATAGAACAAATGTTAATGTACAGTGTAAATAGGTTGATTTGATATAGGTAAATAAAATGTAAGACGCTTATAATGAGAAAAAAGGGAGAATAAAGAATAATATTAAGTTGAATAATAATTCATGAACATATTGTGTAGATCTTACTGTAATATAGAATTAAATGAAAATTAATATTCATGGGCACGTGCACGATTAGTTAGAACGTTTGCATCCTGACCAGGACCCGGGTTCGAATCATGGTCGACTTCCTGATGTTATCTGCTGAGGTCGATCACAGTGTGCGGCACCTTTGGGAAGTACCTAAAAACCATACCACGTATTGACCCAAGCCTTGTGATTTAAATTGGGTAGACGGAACACATGGATGCCGTCGATAGATAACACGTTCTTTCCCAGAATTTGTAACTAAGTTGCAGTATAAACCACAGGGTGGCTCTGTGGGTTTTGAATAAATACAAATGCGCCTGAGCAAGCGTCTGTAATAGGGATTGTCTAGTCACTCAAGTAGACGGGTATCGTAGAATACGCGTGGCCAGCTATGCATATATATATATATACAAAATTTTATTATTAAATTATTACGATGTTAAATCAATTTCGTCTTCCGACTTTTTCAAGTCGGAAGACGAAACGCGTTGGCAAAATCTAAGATTTTTTTCCAATCGTCATTTTATACCAATCTGTCTTGTCCACAGAATTCATCTATATTGTCGACATTGGAAAAAAAATCCCTTACTATACAGGTAATTTACATTAACCAGAAAAAAGGCTTAGACATGAGCGTCTATCTTTTTAAATTTGTTTTTTTTTTTTAATGTAACTAAACAAAAACATTGTAACTAACAAAATCATTTCGATTTCATTTTTGCCTTGAAAAGTCGGAATACGAAATGTGTCGGCAAAATCAATTTTTTTTCCAATTGTCATTTTATACCAATATGTTTTGTTCACAGAATTGATCTGGGAATGTAACTAAATCAATTTTACTTTCTCTAAATATTCTTTTAGATAATATGTTATAACAATCATTTTTAATCAAATTAAATCGGGATATAGCTGATTTACGATAAATGCATTTATCTGTATGGTTTCATAGTGGAAATGTTGGATTGTAGCTGATATAAATAAATATTTATGCCCAGTAAACCGAATATATCTATTTAAGACTACGTATACGCATGAAAACTTTAACAGACGCAGGTTTTATTTACTGTACACTTTTTTTGTTTGCATTATACATCTTTGAACAGATAAAAATTATATGCAAAATTATAGTGATTGACTATATATCTTATGTATTTTTTTATGTTCTAGATATGATATTATGAATTATGAAAATGCTAATGTGATAACATTACTAAAAATAATATTTATGTAATGGGGGCTTATAATACAGATAATGTTCTTTTAAAAGTAGATGGCTGTGAAAATCACTTTGAGCTTTTGAAAGTCATTATTGTTGAAAAGAATTGTGACTGTCTAAGAATCGATAAGCTTTTCGCTCAATAGAAGACATCGAAGGTAAATATTTTTTGAAAACTACTTCATTTAGCTTTTTGCTATTTTTGAATTATAGAACAATACTGGCGGGAATCAAAGAATTATTTGACGTATTTCTATGTTATTATTTTCAGTCCCATGCTATATCGTTTCGTGACACCTTTTTTTCTCAATAATTCTACCTATTGAAAAACACTTAACGCGTTTCTCCACAGATTTAATACTAAAATGTTTTTTTTAAAAAAAAGAAACGGACAAGGACACGAACACCTATATACATATTTGAGAAAGGTGCTAAAAAATTCTAGACAAGTTGTGCTTCCTAATATCTAATAAAATGACCAAATACAAGAATAACTTATATATGTTTTGGCAGACTTCGTACTTTTTGTTTTTTTTTATATATATATATATATATATATATATATATATATATATATATATATATATATATATAATTCTTGGTTAGTTGTTTGGTTGTTTTTGTTTTATGGCATATCAACCTCAGTGAGTCGTTTAATGCCAACAAAATTTTCGAAATAGATTCATAGCGATAGTTTGGTTAAAAAAAGTTTTGTATGTATACATATATATTTAAAACATTTTTCAATTACAGATTATTTTAGTACAATCCAACTTCTTTTAAGAAATTTACAATCTTGCATTGTTTTATTTCCGTAAAAGGATATTGTTTTTATTAGATTACTCACTTGGTAATATTTTGTTCGCACGAGATCAAAATCTACACACTCTAACAGTATATGTTTCACTGTAAATTTTAATTATTGTTGATAATAATGTTTCCTTCAAAAATTATTGCTGGTAATATTTTTTTATTACAAAGTATTCCTGGTATTAAAACCGATTCTTACACAATTTTTGGTGTTAACTATTTGCCCATAGCTGTGACCCTAACAGGTGCTACCATCCCGGGTCAGGGTGAACCTGGGAACTCCAGCAAGTAAGAGGTGGTTCCGCGTCTCTCAAAACATCCTGATCAGTGGTCTTGCTGTTGGATTAGTTTATCTTCTTAACCAGGACGCGGATGTAGTTTATCGTCATACACAGGACGGTTTTTAATTCTTGGATGTCTGCCCAAATATATGTGTCCTATTCATATGTTGTTTAAACTTACGAACAAAAGTAATGGGAAATTATAAATAAAATAAATTAGGAATTATTATTTTTTACTTTTCGGATGCGAAATTAAAATATTTATATGAGGGTTGACTGAAACGTCCATACGCTGAAAAAGATTCTCTCCTGGTTTGTGACCAAATGAAGTGTTTTTTTTTTTTCAACATAGTCCCCGCTTGCCGTCCACACAGTTATTCCATCGGCGTTGGAGTGCTTCGAGTCAATCGGGGAAGAAGTTTTCATCCTGTTGGCTAAAAAACTAATCAACAACAGATACTTCATCATCATAACAATACTGGTTCCCTGTCACGTTGTCTTTTTTTTCAAGTTGATGATATTCAGATGTGGTGCATTAGAAGAATAGGGAGAATAACCAGACCGGTCAAAGTCACAGTCACACACAGCAGCCATTAAAACCAAGGACTTGCGCGCTGGAGGATTTTCCTGATAAAACAAGACGTCTTTCTTCACTTTTCCTAGGCGTTTGGTCTTGATAGCCTTTCGTAACTGCTTCAGAAATGTGTATAGGCCTCTCCATTGATAGTATAGCACATTTGATAATCAATAAGCACGTTGCTTTATGCAACTTTCAAAAAATGAGGCCATAAATTTCCCAACAAACGTAACGAACGTGACCTTCATTCGAGTACGTTTGGCGGGTTGTTTAATCTGCATAAATTGTCTCTTTTTATCTGGCTCAATGTGATGAGCCAAGCGGTCATTCTAGTTAGGAATGTTTCAATAAACCAAGTTAGATATTCCTCAAACAATGTCAGATATTCTCGTGATGTGATCAGCCTTGTGTGTTTTTGATCAACTGTCAGAAGATGTGGCACCGATCGAGCAGAGACCTTCGCCATGCTAAGTTCATTGTGCAGAATATTCTTACCTCTCACTGATCGTTTTATTACGATTTTATTTATAGTTAAACCCCCATTATCTATCATCATACGCGATGTATTTCTAAATGTTACCAGTTGAAAGACAATCAGACCTGCGTCATATTCAAGACTCTCCCCTCATTTTTCTAAATCCAACTCTCCATTTTTACACTGTTAATAAATCTGGAGCTTCATCCCTTAACGTAACTGTTGTGACCAAGTAAATGGTTAAAGAAATAACAAAAAAAGTTTTATAGATATATCATATATTAAACAATACGTATAACAGAAGAGTATTGCACGACTAGTGAGTGTTTGTCGGTTGACACATTGTTCAATCTATTCGACTTTTCCCCCAAGACATTCTCTCTTACTAATCTTATAGTAGGCGGAAGAGTCCAACATAGACTCTTTAGAAGGAAGACACTACAACAGTAACAGTCATACCAGCGTGAATGTCCTTGGGGACCAAACCCTTTTTTTGCATATAATTGATATCACCATCAGGCCAAATTTTGTCTATTTTCAATAGAAATAGTCACTACTTATTTTTGAAGTCTTCGTTGAAAAGTCAAAAGATAACAGTTTACCTGAAACGAAACAATGCAGTTATTAATAAGAAGTAGTGAAATAAATGCATGCAAGATTTCGCAGGTCTAGCATCAGCTTTCATCCAACCCTTGTACATCAGCTTCGAGAATCCTGAATAGGATATATGGATTGTTTAAAGTAGGAAATTGAGATTTATCTGACCGTGAAGGTCTTCCATGATTGAACATTCTGTGAGTACGCCGAGCTTCGCGGTGGGTTTACCTGCAAGTTGTTGGCGTGTTTGAAAACTGCTGGAAGGCAAATCCCTTTTATTGACCTCTCTAATGCAGCGGCCGTTAGACATGCATTTTCACAAAATTAAATGTTTGAATGTCAGCTCAAGCATTTGTATGTTAGTAAATTTGTAAGTGTGAGTAAGTGTGTGTGTGAATATATATATATATATATATATATATATATATATATATATATTCATCCACATCTAGCCTGTTTCGCTGTATGACAGGTCATCGATGTGGCTAGACATCGGATTACTTCAAGCTGGGATAGAGACCTGAGCGATTTGGCATCGGCCAGAGATTCTACCCCTAAGCTATCGGCGCACGGTAGAGAAAGGGACATTTTAACGTATTATATACGTGATGTATACACACGACAGTAATAATAGCGCTGATTTCGTAGCTGAAGAGCCATGCTTTAATAGCACGAGAAGCGATTCTTTTTAAATTTACCCTTTCTCTACAGTGCACAATCGTTTATAACGAGAGCATTAAAAGAATAAATTACTACTCAAATGCATGCATATATATATATATATATATATATATATATATATATATATATATATATATATATATATATGTGTGTGTGTGTGTGTGTGTGTGTGTGTGTGTGTGTGTGTGTGTGTATGTATTTGGATATTAATCTCTGCACGTCTGATTAAAGACCAATAAAATTTATTTTCTTTAAGACATACCAATTCTCATCTATAATCATACGCTTATTAATTCAGGAATACTATTTGCTAAGAGTTTATGAAAACTAAAAGTGTTCAAGAAACGTTAAACTATTTTCGTTTTAACTTATATAACTTTATTGTAGATGTCTCCTGCGTTGGTAATTTGCCATATACTTCTGCCTATACGAAAAACCCTAGATAATTTCTTCCTTCAGAATCGATTAGAATTATGTCAAAAAATGCTCTTTCTTTCATAAACATTAGCAAATATATATTCATATTCAACGGCGGGTTGCTGAAATGTTCTCGATGCAACTAAGAAATATTATTTGTTTTAATTAATGATATTTTATCAGATTATGAAATGAGTGTTTGACGCAAAACTTTTTGAGTATGTCCTGCCATGAGCGAAATGTACATCTGAGTATATTCCTCATCGATAAATTATTTATAATTTATATTCAAATAAACATGATTTTTCCTATAGTTCTGCACTTACATTATACTAAAATTTATACATAAGCTTATTCAAATGATCATCAATTTTATTATAAGTTAAGCATCAATGTTTATTTTCTAAATTTGTCAAATGACTTGAAAAAATCATAGATAGATGACTAGTATATTGTAGATATTTACTCAACCCCCCCACAGGGTCAGGTTGTGACACAAGGTCGGTTTAATGTAGGGAGCCCGAGCGCGTGCACCCGGGCAAGGAACAAAATTTCCCCTCGCAACTGTCGGTTGCGTTGAGCTCGGTGCGTGCACCAATCCTTCTCTCTAGTTCAGTGAGTAATGCCTAGTATATTGTAAGACACAGGATAAGGTGGCGAAATACAGCAGTTCAATGTGTGTGCTGAAAAAGTTCTTCAGAAAATTATACTCTTTTTTCCATTGCTATGTGACTATAAACAATTGATTGATCAGGGATGAGACAGCACCTCATTTTAATTATTCATTAACCACGATTTTTTTTTAAATTTCAGCTAATCTTGGATATGTCAGCAATTTAATTTTCTTCTATAAATCATACAGTACCTTGTATTTATATTCTCTTACAAATTAATGCCTTTCATCCATGATCGTGTTGATTCATTCAGGTCTAGGTTTTACACTTTTTGCGATATTTGTCGTATCTTCGTTAAACATTAAGATGTGAAAAATCATGTGCCTTAAGTACGAGGCTGCATCAAGTTATGGGAAGACACAACGGGCGCTGATCGATCGATCGATAGAGCGTATTTTGAGTTCAGTAAAGTTTCTCTCTCGAATATATAATCATCTGAGCATTTCAACCAAATCCAATGTTATTTCAAATTTCTGTGCATCTGAATCATACACAACAGAGAATAGGATAAATGATTTAAAAAATCACACACACACACCCATATATATATATATATATATATATATATATATTCGTATAGGATATTTACCCACGATATTCTAGTTCGTTTTCGAACATACACAATCACACACACACACACACACACACACACACACACACATATATATATATATATATATATATATATATATATATATATATATATATATATATATATATATATATATATACAGTCTGTCTGTGGATGAAAAAAAACATATATATACAGCGAAACAGTCTGTGTGTGATGACAATATATATATATATATATATATATATATATATATATATATATTTATATATATATAATATATATATATATAAATTTAATTAGAAAACAGACAACCTTAAATGTACATTGATTATATTTTTTTCCCAAGGAAGGTGTTTTTTTTTCATCGTTCTTCGGCTGACATTTCCAAGCATAAAAATGATTTTAAATTTACGTAATATTTTCATGCACTTTTGAGGGGCAGTTTTAAGTTGATGTAAGGTGATAAAGAGGGGGAGGATTAGGACGAGATATCTGGTCGAAATTAGAGAAGGACAGCTAGGAATAATTTTAAATCTATTTTTATTAAAATACTTAACACTATGGAGGTGGTAAGGACCAGACATTGACCTATCAATAATAAGTCATCTAAGAGGAAACAAGACAAAGAGAAAAAAAGAAGAAAAGACATAAGAAAGCAAATGTGGAAGCAAGAGTTGGAGGAAAAAGTGGAGAAAGAAGAAAAAGCAAGAATAAATTACATAAATAGGCATATTGGAGTTAATTTTAAAAAAACACATATTGTTATATTTTTTAGTTAAAGTTTGATATTAATTTAAAAATTATCAACAAAATAAAAGAAAGATAATATTATAAAGTGAATATAATTTGAATAATGTTAATATTGCTGACATTATTAATACTATTAAAATTATTATTAATAACAACGAAGGAATAAAAAATTAAGAAATAAAATGTAAAGTTTCAAATTTTAAATTTTACATCTTAAATTCATAATTTAAAATTTAAATTTAAAATAACGTATTTTTTTTTAAATAGTACCGAAAAAATATAAATTAATATGGAAAAACAAATTTAAATAAAAAGAAAATTAAATTTTTTGATTTCGATATGTTTTTCAATATTACATTATATATTTTTCGATACTATTTAAAATTCTATTACGTCTTTAGCATTTGAAATAGACGGAATTTTTATTTTATATATATAAAATAATTAAAAAATAAAAATTAATTTTTATTTAAAGTTGTGAATTGTAATTTTATAATCAGCATAAAGTGAGATTACTGTTAATTTAATTAAATAATAAATCCTAAAAAAAGAGAAAGGTAATGATTTGCATTAAAACTTTATCTGGATCAACGCATTTCCTATGTTTACCTACATGTAACTATCAATTCATTTAAAATCTACGGTTATTTAAGTGTTGTAAGATAACTATTTTTCCTAATATAACATATGGCTTTGCTACAATATATTTCATTATAATGTGTGCATTTTCCTTTAAATAGTTATCACCCCAAGCAAGATTATAAAGCAACTAAGACACAAGAAGTTACGGGGTATGGAAGAATTAGGAATAGGAAAATTAAGAATGAGCGTGAAGAGGAAAGTGTAATCAGGATGACAGTTGATAGCGATTGATGTTGCATTTAAATTTTTTGCAGGCTAATGTCTGGAAAGTATAGAGTCGGAGGGGAGTTCCACAATAGAGAAGTGCGTGAAAAGAAACTGTTAACATGAAATTTACACTTATATTTAGCAAGCTTAACAGAAAATTGTTACGATAGCGAAGAGCTCAACCAAACATTTACAATGAAAGTATTTATAGAAAAGACACAGAGAGGAAACCTTACAGTGGTGAGAAAAGGATTAAAGCCGACGTGCTATATCACGACCAATAATATTGCTGATTCTTCTTTGGATTATTACCAAGGGTCTGAAAGTAAATGGCAGGTTCTCAATACCATGTGCCATAGTAATATTCTAAGCATGGCCGAATTGTAGACATATAGATATGTAAGATAAATATTGTCTCGCACGACACAGTGAACAAAGATTTTTAGCAGCTGACCTAGCAATGGATTCAATATAGTCTTTCCATTATATATCACTTGAGAACGTTAGGCCGAGAAGGCGCCAAGTGTCACTTTTCTGGAGGCTAACATGATCCAGGCTGATGAAAGATGAGCGTGGTTCTCTCAGATGATTAATGGAGAGAAGTTTAGTTTTGGAGGCGCTATAATTAACAAAGGGGATTTTATCCCAATTAACGACGGTCTTGAGGTCGATTTGGACTTCGGCTCCCATTTTAAAATTGTCGGACCGATGAGCCTTACTATCGAGGCAGGAATAAATGATCTGCGTAGATAACAAGTTCAGAGATGATGTCATAGCGAAGGTCATGAAGAAAAATCCAAAATGTATGACCAAGGATAAAGCCCTGGTGAACAACCGCTTTTGTATGAAATAATCTAGACGAATGGGCCATTCAGGATAAACGTTATTTCACGATTTGATAGGAATAACTGGATCAGTTCAGAAATATTTCCGGAGACACCGTACCTTTCCAGCTTGTGGAAAAGACATCTAAGTCCAACCGGGACAAAGACTTTCAAGATGACTAATGCTACAGACCGGTTTTCGACGTTTTTTTTTTATCTGGAGCTCTTTCTGTAATTATCCTCAGTACATCATAAGTTGATCTGAAGAAACGAATGCCATGATTCTTGTCAGGAAAAAGTCCCTGCGATGAGAGATATTCAACCAATTCGGCACTGATAAGGACCTATAAGCGATTCCCAAAAATAGGTAGAAAGCTAATAGGCCGATATATTAAACAGAGTTCTTAAAAGACTGGAACAACAAATGATGAATTCTAGCAAGCAGGAAATTAGAAGGCAGCGAGGCATTTATTATACAGTTTAGGGAGAAAAGGAGCCAGTTCTGGAACACACTTCTTAATGACTATTAAAGAGATACTATCGGACCCACATTTATATGGGAATCTCTGTTAGAGATGATAGCAGAAACCATAGATGGGGTTTTATGCATATAGCTAAAGAGACAAAATTCTAATTGGGAAGTTAGGCAGAGACATTCCAGATGAGTCTATAATCGACTTTATCAAGAGAGGGTGTTAACCTCGAATTGATTGAGGAGTGGAGAAATAGAGACATTACACGTATTTAATACCCTATTACTTAGCCGTTCGTAATCACTTGAGCCAAAGTTGTTAGATATTATGCAGTGCCTCATTCTATCGAAAAAAAACGGACTTAGCTCTTACGAGGATTCGTTTGCATTTATTTTTGACAGAGACATAGAGACAGGGACAGAGACAGACAGTCAAAACGACATACAAACAGATCATATACATTTTTTATGTCCACTACTAAGTATAAAGCGGGATGGTAAATCTTTATTCACTCTTGTCTCGTCAAATTTACAGCATTGATAAGTAGCAGTAGGTAAACACCTTCTAATTTAAACAAGTTGGATGTGGGGTGTAGATTAGTAATTAATTGCATCGGAGAAAATAAAATAAAAGACAAAGAATGAAGAAAAAGTGTAAACATCGTAACAAAACCAAAAGAATATTTTTTAAATTTTAAATTTACAAACAAGATCGTACAAGACATTTTAATAACTTACTAGAGACGCTTCAATTGCTTCTGTTCAATATTTAAATTGGATTTTTTTTTGGCCAGAATAGACTGGCTTTACATCAATGGTACTTTGGTAAAATTACCGCGACTCTGAAATGTTTATTTCTCTGGCCCAAAGCATAGGACTGTCTCTTAAATGAGATGGGTGGAGATGATACAGTGTGTGGGAGTGAAGACTGTATGAGTTAGAGATCAGTGTTATTATCCTTATTTTTATTTTTTTATCAAAGGAAATCGAGACTTTTAAAGACACCATCATTCTTTAATTGCAAGAAATGTTTTGAAAGAGAGCAGTGTTGTTTATCTACCTTACATTGCCTAAAGTCATTTGATGCTAATATAAACGAAATCTTAAAGGATTTTCAGTGGAGCTAAAATAAAATCTGATATCATTAGGGGAATGTATGCCAGCACGTTATACATTATTATCAGTCATACTTTGGCTGTTTAAGAGACATATCGTACTTCTTCGGCAGTTGCATTTATTTCTATTTTTATAACTTTATTGACATTGCTATATATATATATATATATATATATATATATATAAAATATGTTTATGTTGTGATATTGATGTATCGATTTTTTTAACGCAACTAAAGTTAATCTTTCAATTATTTTTGTAAAAAATCTTACTGAGCAATGCAGAGTGATTATGAATTATCCAGAGTGCTTATAAATTAAATTTAGGAGAATCCTTACAATATTCGTTTCAACATTACGGTTTGAAGATGGATTGAGCCATATTACATTATGTTGACTATGTTTATTGTGACCTTTTTTGGTCTTTTCTAAATAATTAAATATATACAGTGTAACCCGGATATAAGAGAAACCCTGATATAAGAGAGATTTTCTCTGGTCCCAAATTAGAGCCTGTGTTGATGTATATAAAATAGACCAAACACGGATATAAGAGAAACCCGGATATAAGAGACTTCTTCTCCGGTCCCGACAACTCTCTTACATCCGGGTTACACTGTATATTATTTAATCAAAGTTCCATATACAGTGTAACCCGGATATAAGAGAAACCCTGATATAAGAGAGATTTTCTCTGGTCCCAAATTAGAGCCTGTGTTGATGTATATAAAATAGGCCAAACCCGGATATAAGAGAAACCCGGATATAAGAGACTTCTTCTCCGGTCCTGTATATATATATATATATATATATGTATAAATATAAAAGTGAACATAGAAGTCAACACTTAGAGGCGACAGTCTGTTTCATGCTATATGCAATCGTTAGGCCACATATGCTGTTATTTTTCTCGGCTATTTATATATATACGGGTTAGTGGTGCATTTTGGGTATTCTATTATGGCGGTTATTTTTATCGGAAGTTGCTTTGTTTATCTATTTGGGTCAAATTATATTGCTCGTTTTTATTTGTTTGTTTTTTCTTTATTTATTTATTTATTAACGTAGTAAAAATTTGTTTATATCACGTATTTAACAGTTTTGTTTTGGTTTGAGAATTTAATTAAAGCTATTTGTTCAATTTTGGGGTTGGTTGTTGTAGTTCATTTTAACTATTATTTTTTTGGTGGGAACAGTTTTTTAATTTGGGATTGGTTTGTCTATTTATTTACTTGGATGAATTTAGGTCAATTTATTTCTATATTTTCTCTTTTTGGTTTTCGGTTTTTAAGCAACATAGTATTTATTTTATTTTATTTATTTATTTATTTTTATTAGTGTATTTGTTTGTTTTATTTTATTTTTTCCGTTTTTCATTTTTTAGGTTACGTAGTAAAAATTTATTTTCATGCCTGCATTTTGAGATGAGTTCGGATCTTTTATTTAATAATTTATTTTGGTCGGGGAAAGTAATGATAGCTATTTTTTCCTCCAAGCAAAGTTTGCAAGTTTTTGATTGGTTGTTGTAGGCTGATGACTTTTTCCTTATCTTCCAAGATATTTTTGGTGTGATGTGCGTTTTGTTTTTATTTCCCCAGATTTACTAGAAAAGCATAGTACTGTACGCATATTTACTATTTGTGAACGATGTTTTGTGTGTATAATTTCTTTGCTTCCAGGGTCCTTCAGTTACTCATATGTATACTTTTTCTTCATTATCTGGTGATTTTATCGTGGCTTGGTATATTACGTTGTTTTGTAGACAATTTCCGTTTAAGGGACATTCGTTCTTTATTCTGCAGTTGCACGTGGGTTTAATTTGTTCGTGTGGTTTTTGATAATTTTCCTATTGTGCTTTTTTTATTATTTGTGCCATGCTCTCGGTACAGCTGTAGCTGATTTTACTGTGTTTTTTTTGAATATCTTGTGTAAGGTGCTTGATTCTGGGAAGTGTTTGTGTAAGAGTTTGAAGAATATTTTTCCTACGTTTGTTTTTACGTTCTTGCTGTACGGTAGGTTGAACCATATGATATTTCTTCTCCTGTTGGCCTTTTTTTGTATTCTGTGGTGAGTATGTGAGTATTGCTGGGAATCCGCTATCTTTTAGGGCCGTTTCATAGTCTTTCTTAGCTTTGTTAAATAGGGATTCATTGGAGGAATTGTCGGAGAGCCTGCGGTTAATCGAATTTGGTATCTGTTTGATTATAGAAGGCGGATGGTTGGAAGATGTGTGTATGTAGAGTGGTTTATCGTTAGGTTTTCTGTATGGTTTATATGTGCCTTCTCTTAGGTTGAAGGTAACATCTAGGAAATCTACTTCGTTTAGGTTAGTTTTTATATCTATGTCGAATCCGTTATTTTTAAAAATCTTTATTATTGCTTTTCTAGTTTTGTCTGTGTTTTGTTTATTACAGTTTCTTAAGATTATGAGACCGTCGTCCCTGTAGAGTCCTGTGTCATTTTTATCTATTATTTTGCCCAGTTCGTGTAGTAAGAAAAATGCCTATGATTTCGCATGCCTCTGCACCGTCAAAGCTTCCCATTATAGTGTCAAATATCCCATCTTTCTTTATCCATGCTTCTTCATTGTGGAATGATAATGATTTACGGGAGTGCTGAATGATGTTGATTTCGCTTGGTTTTATTATTATTTGTTCCTGAGCTAAGTTGATGGCCTTATCTGGCATACGTTCTGTTATGGATGGGTAAAATTCTTTTATGTCTAATTGTAGGAATTGGCAATTCTGTTTGTTATTTATGTTGTGGAACCAGTCAATAGTTGTTTTCGTATTTTTCCACTGGTTTACTCTAATTTCTTCCTAAGTTCAAATTAATTCTTTCTAGTATTGTTTTACTTATTTTACCTAGTTCGCTTTTGGCTGGGTTTATGAGTCTACATGCAGGATTAGTTTTGAATTTTTTTATGGTCTTTTTTAGTGTGATAAAAGGCTCGTGCCTTGCTAATACAATTTATTCGGTCATCTAGGTCTAATTTTTGGGCGATTGTTTTAGCTTCCTTATTGATATCGTGTTCTGTTGTTTTTAGGTGCCTTTTTGTATGTTTTGGTTATGTTGTTCTTGAGTAATTTATTGTGTGTAGGAGGGCTTAGTTTGTATAAATTTCTCGTTTTGTCAGCAGCGATAAATACACTTGCTGAATTGTTTATTTTAGTTATATCTGCTTTTAGTTTTTTTTGGAATGCATCTTGTTTTTTATGGAATTTTATGTTTCTAACTAGATCAGTTAAGTCTTTCTCGAAATCGTCTAATTCTTTTTGTTGTGGGGGCATTTCTTTGTTTTGAAGCCGTATTTTTTCTTCTTAGGCGTGTTGTTCTTTTGAATGTCCTGGTTATATATATATATATATATATGTGTGTGTGTGTGTGTGTGTGTGTGTGTATAGACTTAATACAAATATATATTTTTTTTTTTACTTACTTGATAGATATTGCCATCAGCATCCCGATTTCACTGTTTTGTAGACGAACCCTGATGCAATCACTTCCTCGACTCGTCCTGGGTTTGAGCAATACACACGCGGGCGCGCGCACACACACACACACACACACACACACACACAAATATGATGGCCGATATATTATAGCATAGCTATTAAGTATATATTAATACATATATATATATATATATATATATATATATATATATATATATATAAAAACATTTCTTTTAGGATATTACATCGAAAATATGCCAAAATCTCTACACAAATGCAGTCGTGTCTCGATGCATCTCAATGCAACTCATCTGGATATTTTAAATTACTGGTAAGTGAACAATTTATTTAGATTTAAAACCAAAATACAATCCCTTTTTTGCGAAAAAAGAAAAATGTGTGGGGTACAAATTTTCTGCGCTTTAATCAAACAATCAAATATGATCTAGATTAAATTTAAACTAAGCAAAGAAGCAAAAATTTTATAAAATTATTTTTCGTAAAAGGCTCATGTCTCGTAAAGTGACAGCTAACGACAGCCAGACTTTACGGATACATAAATGGATGCATTAATTATAAAACTAGGCAATGCCATAAAATAAAAATCTCATCTTAACTATCTATCTATCCTCTATCTATATATATATATATATATATATATATATATATATATATGGGTATATATATATATATATATATATATATTATATATATATGTGTGTATATATATATATATGTGTGTGTGTATATATATATATGTGTGTATATATATATATATGTGTGTATATATATATATGTGTATATATATATATATATATATATATATATATATATATATATATATATATATATATATATATATATATATATATACATATATATATATATATATATATATATATATATATATATATATATATATATATATATATATATATATATATATATATATATATATATATATATATATATATATATATATATATATATATATATATATATATATATATATATATATATATATATATATAGATATATATAGATATATATATATATGATGCGTGAAAGAAAATTAAAGAGAGAAGAGAAGATAAATATACAGGTAAGGTAAACCAAATTACTTCAGAGTATAATTTCTTTGATTATTAAAAAAATATGGTAGAATCACAATCAGACAATTTGTAAATATGACTAATAGAATCGTGGTCCAATAGATTATTCGTCATTTCTTGCAGATGATTGGGCAATAAAATAAGAATTATTTGTCGGCCTATAATCTTCTATATAATTCAAACGGGATGCGGCTAAGAAGTTTATCGGATATCAGTTTCTGGTGACCAGTTAATCTTCTAACGACGCCCATTCTAAAAATATAAAAAGATAAATATCGAGTTGTATCGCTTCACCACACACAATGTTTATTTCGCGCTCTCAAACGGCCATCACATATAAAACATCAGAGATTCCAAAGTACAACCCGAATTAAATGAATGCAGACAGAAATAATACTGTTGTAACCTAAAATAAAATATGCATAGTGAGCTTGTAAAATATACCTAGTGGTCCTGATGACAGATTTTCTTTTTTCTCATTTATTATTAACTTTCATTACGAGAATTCTAATCGGGACGACATCATTTGTATGCGTCTATATTCAATGTTCATCCAATACCCGATATACGAGATTAAAAATATTCATTTAAAGTCTCTTGACTACAGCGAAGAACAATTTCACATGATATATTTAGAAAATCATCCAGCCAATCGAAGGCACAGAAACCGACATTTCTCGAAATGTTAGAATTTAGCAAAAGCAACACGTGATACACTTACTGTCATGATACGTGTTTGTATTACAATTCATATTCTAAAGATCAAAACTGGATGTGGTCTGTGTTTTTATGTTAATATGACATATGTTGAATGAACCATTTGCATATGTGATTGCATCAAATGTACATACAAGCTGCCAGTTTGTTCATGGAAACAGCAGCATCGCCCTTCACAGTGATATATATATATATATATATATATATATATATATATATATATATATATATATATATATATATATTCAGTGTTGTCGTTCTCCTAGACCGTATGCTACCACATTCTAAAGGATAAAGTCCTCCCTACCATTCACCGATACTGGCTACTGAGTACCACTCCCCTAACAGAAAGTGAATATTCCACGATATATATATATATATATATATATATACATGTGTGTATGTGTGTGTCTGTGTGCGTGTGTGCTTATCAAATAGCATAATCAAATTTCATACTCATACATATTAGTTTGGTTTGTTTGATTTTTTTAAGAAGCATATCAACTTCTAGGCCGAAATGTAAACTTTTAACACAGTTTATGGCCTTAATTAAATATAATTTGAATACGATTGTATGATTGAACTCTAGATAAAATATATTGTTGGTTATGTTTTATATAATAATATATTGCTGGTATTTCTATTATAAAAATATATTTTCATACTTTCAATGTATTTTGTTTGGTGGTTCACAATTGCCCATAGCTGGGACCGTGGGAAAACAGTAATTAAAAGGATTAATGTGACAAAATATCTGATGCTTTTGAGGGGATAAAAGCGTTTATTAATTTAACTAAAACAATGTTGCGTCTTAAAATATCAGTATTTTCGTTGACATTGCCATTTCTAATTTTTTGGGAAAATATATTAATTTACGGATATTTGTTTCATATACTATATTCGAGTTAGGGTCATAGGTAAGACAATTATCGTGGAGAAAATACAAATCATTTTAAGCCAATGTGTGGCAAATTTATTTATTAAGAAAGCTAAAACTCTCTATTTATATGAAATTAATTATATAATAAAATTGTCATATGGATTGAAATGACTTCATATATATATATATATATATATATATATATATATATATATAATATAATAAAAAACAAACATATTCCATGGTCATAATTAATTTATTCCATTGGAATCGATCCAAATCATCAGACCTACAAATGATTTGGATCAGACCTTCCAATGAATAAATTTGGATCGTAGTGTTTCAATAGCCTTTTATTATATCCTTACTCTGTCCTAGACATTGAGTTCTACCTGGATCCTTCCTCTTGGAAAATTTTTTCTGAAAATATACATGCATGGGAATTTTTTAGATATATTTTTTCATATGTGTGTATATTTTCCACTAATATTATCTATATATATATATATATATATATATACCAAATAAAGGACTATCTTGTTTTCTTCAAGATAATAGAGTTAGGGTTAATTGAACAGTAGAATTCTTCTTTTGGAGATTAGGCACAGATAACGAATGTTAGATAATAAATGGAAGAGAAATAGTGTGCGAAAAGGATATGATATACATGAAGTAAAATAAA